>AYEL01074127.1:0-86059 GCA_000484575.1 Olivierus martensii | reverse complement strand
ATTTTTATTTGTAATAATTTTTATAAAGATTATAATTGAAAGAAAAGGAAAAAAATTTTCTTATATTATTTTTTTATAAAAACTTTTATTTTCTTTTAAATGATATAATTTATAAAAACATATAATATTTGAATAAAGGTAAATTAATAACTAGATATCAGAGTTTTGTTATAGATATAAATGATAGGTAATTCAATAGACATGTAGCAGCTTGTCCTTGCTTTGTGTTAGTATTATAGACTAATTCTTTAATTGCTACTTTTATTATAAATTAATTTTGTTTAGTTTTTTGGTTGTATCTCTTAGTTAATTATTGGAATTTTGGGAAACAAAACATGAATAAATGATATGTAGATTGTCTGCGAAAAATGTTTGGACTATGGGGATTAATGGGTCTTCACATCTTACTAATATAATAGTACCAATAAGAATTATTATATTATTATTATTATTATTAATTCCTGTTGATATTAATGTACTTTTAATATTAAACTGTATCAAGTGTTATTTATGAAATATCTTATCTTTTTGCATAATTCTCCTTTTCCATATTTCAAATTGAAAGAATGAGGAAATTATGCATTTTATAATAAATTTATACTAAAAATACCAAATGAAAACAAATATCATCAGAAAAAAAATCAAAAATAAAAATAAAAATCATCTGCCATTCAGAATTTTGAAAGAAAAACTTACCATAAACTTCTGCTAAAAAAATTTTCATCCATCTTGGATTATAATGATATTATGTTAAGCAATTAGACTTATAATTTTTATTGCTAGATTATATAAATTCCCACGTACATAATGTAATAAGTATAGAAGATAATAAACTAAATATATATGAAATTAGTTAATCATAATAAATTAAAATTAATAAATACCTAATACTGAATCTGATATTGTTGTAGCTGTCATCATTAATTTTCTGGGAACCTGAAGTATTACATCATCTTCCTATAAAATAATTTATTTCAAGAAGATTAATTGATTGACAAATTTGACAATTTTTTTTTAAAGCATGATATAGAAAGGATAAGAAGTGATGATATAAAGCAGTGCTTCTGAAACTTTTCCACTTGGTGACCCATTTTACCTGAGAAAATATTTTCAGGATCCTGGGTATAGAGATAAACTAGGAATACAAATTAACACATTTGCTAAAATTTCTGTGACCCCCAAATTTTGTTATCCGACCCCATATGGGGTCCAACCCACACTTTGAGAAGCACTGATATAAAGTATTACTGCAGTCTCCCACATGAAAGCACTTAGATGTCAGTTGCATAATTGCGTGAAACATAATACACATATTAAATATTTCATCTTAAGTATTTACTTATAAGCATATGTAATCTTGCTGAAGTGGGTTTGTTGAAACTGACAATATTCCAGAAAGAACTTAATGTAATCATTTTTTCCAATTTGGATATTTCCCTTGAAGTTTAGTCTAAACTTTTTAGACCAAACTTCAAGGGAAATATCCAAATAGAACCCAACATTGCCAAATTAATTCCTTGATATATTTATAATGGAAATTTTAATAATTTGAAAGAATTTAAACTAATATTAATGCTATCTCACAATTAATAAATTCATTAATGATTAAAAAAAAATTTATATTAGGATGACTGTGACTGTCTGTGTGTTGCCTGGCTAGTGTCATTAAAAAATCCGGTCAGAAATAAATCTATCAGCAGAGTCTGATGTTTATAATCAAAAAATAATAATTCTAAATTAATATTAATGTGTGAAAAGTCAGTCTGCTACATAGCCTCGGCAGTCTAGCAGTATGACATTGGCATGGTAATCCAAAAGGTTCCCAGTTTAATCCCAGGCTGAATCAAATTTTTTCTTCAGATAATTAAAAGTTACAGTTTAATCATTAATTCATAGATGGACCACTCTGCTTAATCATTAGTGAATTTATTAATTACAATATGGCATTAATATTAAGTTAAATTCTTTCAAATTATTAAAATTTCCATTATAAATACATCAAGGGATTAATTTAATAATGTTAGATTCTATTTAGAATGTATCATTTTTGCAACATTAAATATTTTTTTCCATTTAAAATATTAATTGCTTTTTATTTTTTAGATAATTGATCATACTACAGGATGAATTCTTACAATATAAAAATATAGTTTTATTAAAAATGCATACAATAAAAATAAATCATATTAAAAAAATACATTACTTTGAGTGGATAGTTTGAAACTAAGTCATATTCTTCATCTTTTAATTTTTTTATCTGAACTGCTTTATAATTTGCACCAGCATCAGAGCACCAAGATAAAAAACAATCCCAGTTTTCATCTCTGTTTGGTAATGACACATTATAATCTATAAAATATATTTTAAAGAATAAATTTAAGACACTTTAAAAGTATTCAATTTTATTGTTAATAAAGAAATATTAATTTCATGGGAAATAATTAGTATAATAATTAAAAATTATTTTCAATTTACTATACTTTTTCCATCTGAAGAAATAAAAAATCAAATTATGTTTATTTAAAATATATCTTGAATTTTATCAATATTTTCCTTAAACATTGAGTAATAACTGTATATTGGTTAATAACCAACTGTAGGATTAAATATGACTTACTCTTAAGTTCTCTTAAGTTACTCTTAAGTCTCTAATAAGTCTAATATAAGTTAGAAAAGCTAATACAGCTTTTCTAACTTATATAAATTTGGCATTACATAAAATATTTTGGCATTCAAAACATTTTTTAAATTATCATTATAATTTAACATATAAAATGCAATACTGTTAATTCTATACTGTATTATTATAATGATTTTTTTCTACAATACTATAACAATAATGACTATTTAATGGCAACTTAGTTCAAACTAACCTAACTATAAATTCACTTTAAATTTAAAATTTATTTATTACCAATCAGGATGCCTGACATGTTGATATAAAAAGTGACACAACTGTATTACATATCTGAAATTCCCGGACAATGCTGGATAGTCTTTTTAATTTATTATATAATAATACATTCTACACCTATTATTTATAGGATGCCTGACATGTTGATATAAAAAGTGACACAACTGTATTACATATCTGAAATTCCCAGACAATGCTGGATAGTCTTTTCAATTTATTATATAATAATACATTCTACACCTATTATTTATTTTTTACATGTTATGTCCTAGAATCTATAATTTGTTTTTGTTATTTAATTTCATTTTCTCTTTGGAAAATGCTAACTTAAGTCATTCATTTTTTTACCCTAAAAAAGATTATTTATACTTTATTCATTTATTTATTCATGGTTCTATTACATTATTGTTTAATATGATTCTTTAAGGTTATTGATTAATATTTAAATTAAACATTTTAAATAATTTGAACTGTTCTTTTAAAATAGAGAGAGATGAGTAGTTCCAATGATCATGGAGTCAATTAAACTATTATTGTATATTTCTTATATTTAATTAACATTATTTTTGTGGAGTGAATTAATATCTTTAATCTAAATCCAATATACATAAAAATAAATTTCAATGTATCCAGAAATATCTGGGTATAATTTAAAATGAACATACTGATATTTTAGAGAAAATTGGTTTTGACTGTTTACATATTTGTTTCTTCTATATTTTCAGCAGTTTAATACAATACTCAGAATCTTCAGAAAATTTTAAACTCTCAGTCTGGTTTGTCCTTTTGCTTTGCAATTTGAAAATGATTTTTTGAAAGCATATTGAGATTTGTAATGCTATGAATATTGAAATTATGTCACATGCTAAAAAATTGTCATGTTGCTAATCTTTATTGAACTATTCATAATCAGAACTTTTTCACTGGAAAATTATTCTATGTAAAGATTTTTTTGTTATTATATCAATAATCCATATATGTTGAAATGGTACATTATTATGAAACTAAGTAAATCAAAACATGTATAAAATGTTTGTTCCTCCTGATATTTGTTAAAGTATATAATTGCAAGATTATTTATCAATAAAATTAATTTAGATCTAATAGAACTAATTTTTTAAGTCACTAAAGTTAAATGTCTTGACAAATAATAGCACTTATCAGAAAAAATTTAGGATGATCTATTTAATGCATGCAATTTACAAACAGCTATGTCAACCAAGGCTATTAGTTAAGAGGCAGGGATCTCTTGGAATGATTGAAGATCAGATATTCATTCATATTCACTTATAACACCCAGGCATAATTAGTAATTTAATTACATGTCATGAATACACTAATAAATGGCAATGCTAGTTAGAGAGAGAAGAATTTGCAAATCACACTATCTCTCAGGTAATTTATAAAATTTAGTCAGTAGTAATATTATTCAATAATCATAAATAACATTTCTAAAAGCTATATGTATACAAATATTGGAAAGTAAATTACACATTTTATGAAATATTAAATAAATAATCATAAATAACATTTCTAAAAGCTATATGTATACAAATATTGGAAAGTAAATTATACATTTTATGAAATATTAAAGAGTAGTTATTTAAGAACACCAGAAAGAAATTTGTAGGCTGAAGAATTGTACACACACCACTATCTGTTGACTAAATTGTTAAATTTTGTCAATTGTTTGATTATTCATAACTTTTTCTAAAATGCATAGTCTAAAAATTAATGAATAGTCTAGTTTTTAAGTCAAATCATCAGAAAGAACTTTGCCAAATATGACATTGTAGTTTTTATTGTTTAGATCATTCAACATAAATAAAACATACAATCCAAAATATGTTAAGATTTTTTATTGAACTATCAGCGAACTAGCATTTTATTATAACCAATTATAAATATGTATTTTATTTACCTTTCTCAATATCTCTTATCTTTTGGACCATATTATAAATTTCTTCATAATCTTTCCATTCATCTTTATTAGTCTTAACTTCTGTACATTCTGTAAAATATTTAAAAATATGTAAAATTTTTTCATTATGAAATATTAAAATTTTTTATGGTTTTACAACTGTACATTAACAAATATCATATACATATTTTTTTAATCTACAGATATTTATAATGTTATAGAATGCAGGTTCTTGTCATGATTTTAATAAAATATATTCTAAATTTCAGAGAAATAGATACTTTCAAAGACAATAATAAGGATATATAATCAATAATATTTAGATGGAATTTTATCGTCATAATGGGGTATGAGGAACAAAACAAAAAGAAAATGACTTTGTTTCAGATAATTAAATGATATTTTTTAAGAAATGATTAAAGATTTATTTTAAAAGTTGTGAAACCAAAGAAAAGCTTAAAACTTTTTAAACTAAAAATTATATTTAAATGTCATGAATCTGAGCAAAAATAAAAATTGATTTATTTAAAGCAATATTTTAAAAAAAAAGAGCTTCTTTTACATTCTTTATTTTAATAATAATAAATTTATTCAAAAACTTGTGAAAAGTATTACTTAGCATGAGATAATGTCATGATAATTGAAATCAGCATAATGCAAGACTGTCATTAGAGTCATTATAATGAAATAAATGACAATAAATTTGAATTTCAGAATTAAAGTTTCATTTATTTAAGTTGAAATAACCTAGCAATAGCTTTTTGAATTTAATATTAATGAAATCATAATCAACTTACTTTTAAGTAATATTTCTGAATATTCATTTAATTGTTGCCTTTTGTTAGATGGCATTTTCAGAAACTTTTCATTTCTGTTATCAGATTTCTTCTTTTGTTTACCCATGTATGAAGTTTTCAAAAACCTAAAATAAATAATCACAATTAGAATATATTGTAAAATCAGTACTACTTGTATAATATTATATATTGTAGAATATGTATGTAAATTTCAAAAAAGTATTTAATAAAAGGTTTTATAAAATTTAATCATCACTTAAGTATATATGATAAATGTTTCCTATTTTAAGTATTTTATCTATTCTTATTTACTATATTTTTAAAAAAATTAATAATAAGAAAATATATTTTCATTACTATATTCCAATGTTTTAATAATTTAGTATTGTTATTATTAATTTATTAATACACAGTACTCATATTATCCATACTACAGATATTTAAATTTTGATCATTGATTAAAAAAAAGAACCATTATTAATTCATATCAGACTGAGTAATTAAATTCAGTCATATGTACTCATGTGTAACCCAAGGAATTTTTTTCCAAAAAATTTTGAAAAAGGGGGATTGGCTTATACATTAATCAAAAGTGAATAAATTTTTCACATAAGATTCACTAACTCAATTGTGATATGCATCCATCATATCAGCTCTGCAACCCACATTATTTATTCCTAACAACAATCATCTTAATGATTCTTTCAATATTTTTTCCTAAAAAAATGTGCCTAAGTATAATTGAATATAAATTTTTTTGTAAATAATTAAATATTAGATATTGCATAAATATAATCAAAAATATATGAAGTAATTGCATTGTGTGTCTGTGTGTAGTAGCACATCCTATAACAGCAGTTGGATGCACTATATTTATTTCTAAAAATGCCTATTTCTTCATGATTTTATTATTAAATATATGCAGATGTTTATGACTGTCCATATTTAAATAAATTCAAAAACATTAATTTGCCAAATGCTTCACAAATAAGATTGGAAATGTGTAGATTGATCTTTTTTAGCAAGTAAACATAACTATTACTAATCACATATCAGTAGTTAATATTAAATGGAAATATAGCAATCTCAAATGTCTTTGATTGATAATTTTTGTACTTTATTTTTTCATAGATTTCTGATCATTTAGAAAATATGGAATGATTATTTTGCAGCTGATTTCAAATATGAGATTTGCATTTCCAATTATCATGTGCACACTGATAGGCTTTCCACTCACATCATTGCTGTAAAATTCTCATTGCATATTTTAATTATGGGTTTTTTTTTATAATTTAAACTTTCTTAAATTTTTTTTTTAGATTCAGCAGTAAAACAAAAAATATTGATATTTCTGCCAAGCATTTCAATAAAATAATATTATAGACAAACACAAATGAATGCAATGCAAAAGATTGTGTTGCATCCATTTGTTCCATTATCTTCATATTGAATTGTGATATTTTAATAGTGTAGTCTGGTGTTTTGTCTAAATGGCCTTATTTCAATTATGAACAGAATTTTGAAAATTATAAATTTATTTATTTATTTCAATGAATACATTATTATTCATACTTGAAAATTAGAGGTTGATTTATACATCGGTTTCACATTTTTACCAATTTTCAAACTCTAAAGTAGAGGATTAGCCTTATACAGAGTGGCTTATATAAAGTATATACGATAATATATTCCTAAAAAGTTATACTAGTTAAAAATAGGAAGATGTCAAAAGTCAAATCTTAAAAATGTCAATAAAAAATATTAATGAGATTTCAGATTAATACTAGAATATGACGAAAGAAACAAGGAATTATATCAATGCTAAATGATAGATTTATATCTTTTGATACCAAATAAGAAGTAAATAATGTGAACTTTGCTGCAAACGCTAAATTTCTGAATTAAATTTAAAACGTTAATTTTTTGCTTTTGGTACATAATTTTACCTGGAAATGATGCATAGTAAGATACAAAATAAGATTACAATCTAAACAAAATTTCGAAAAAAATGGAGAATCTTGAGTTTTGCTTCTATACCCCGAAATTATTGTTTTTGTATAATAAAACATTGATTTTATTTCTGAAAATATTTGTATATCAGATATGAAATTATTATGATTTTGACTATAAAGATCCCATAAATGAATTTCAGAGAACTGGAGTATGTAAAATACCTGTAGAAAATACTAGAACCAACCATAAATTAGTATACATTGGTGTAATCAAACAAACCCTTTCAAAAAGATTAGATGAACAGATCTAAACATTTTACTATTAAAAAAGTCAATAGTTTATGGATATTAATTAAGGAAATTGTATTTCATCGAGCATTTTTGACACATTTTACATTATTCCATTTTCATTATATTATGGCTAATTATCTGAATAAATACCTAGATTTGAAATTCCACCAAAAATCTTCGAAGAATTTTGGATTTCTATTAACCTAATTCTACTTTTGATTTTTAGTTACCACGTGTCCACTACAGTTCCTATGCCAAAATTAATACGTTATTCTAATGCTTACCAAATTTTCAAAAAATTTAAGATAAAGTTACTGATATAAATGTTACTTTTATAAAGATAAAAATATTATCATAAAAACATAATTAAAACGTCAAAAATATTTTTTCTGCTTAAAAGAATACAGCGCCACATAACGTCATTTAAAGTATTACTTTCATTTAATATCATTGTTGCCAGGTGGAATTTTTTCCAAAATGTGATAATCTTGGTGATAATACAATCCCTGGAATGATTTAGTTTGGTTAAATTTTTAAATATATCATCGAATCATACATGAGATACTTTTGGCAGCGGCCATTTTAGAGCGTCATCAAAGGTCGGCCATTAATCATAATTAGGTAAAATGAAAGGTTAAAGGAGAAAAATATTTAAATTATAATGACAGAGAAATATGAGTATGTACAACCTTTAAAATACCAGAAAACCTTTCATAATGACATTTCCAAGCTTGATGAAGATTTGAGATATAAATATCATATGTTGGATTTCTTTTTATAAGTATGGCGCTTTTTTGCTTATAAAATTATGTTAAAGTTACTATAAAACTAGATGCAATCATATCTAGGTTTTCAAAATTTATGTGAAGTCCAGCATATCGATTCCCATACTCTACAGTCCAGCGACTCCTCCATGAATATGTACAATCTAATGAGACCTAAAATGAACATTACTAATATGTTTTATATACAGTATGCAGTTTCCAAATTTTATCAGTAGGTCGGCCGGAAGGCCGCCGTGAAAAATTACTGTGCTTCCACCCTAGAGGATCTAGGTTTAATTGCCGAGTCCTACATTTCCAGAGTATTTTCAGAAGGAATTCGAATCCGGTCCATCTTTCACCTGATGAGCCATCCACACTCCTGTGGCTGACTCCACCAAAGATATGGACTACCAATAGTAGATAATAGTAGACGTTTTCCATCCAGTCGATTATTATCCACTAGATGGAAAGCGGCGTTAAGCCACACAGAAAAAAAAACTTTATCAGTAGCTTTTTTCTTATTGAAAAATTCGTTGAATTTCCATCGTTTCATAAAATAACATATATATTATCACATATATATTATATTAATAACATACATGTATCTAATATTTATTAGAATATGTATGAAAATCCTGAAGATGAGCGTCTTTTGAATTTTTCATCTAATTCCCATATATATACATATAATTATGCATTATACACGACTCAACTCCTATATTGCAGCTAAGAAAAATATCAGCAAACTCATCATTTTATAATTTTCTCAATATTTCGGAAAAAATTAAAAGTACAACATTCATTATCATCGAAGAAGAATAAATAAACATAAAATAGTTTTTTTGCATTTTTACGCCCCTTTCCAATCAGCGAGATTTTTTTTTATGCCCCCTTTCCAATCAGAGAGATTGCTAAGGGGGCGGGGCCAGTTCCAACCACGGGCTGCACCCACACCCGTGGAGGGGGCGGGATAGTGAAGGACGGGGATCACCGGGCTGGGCCCAGTACCCCGAATAAATCCGGGACCAGACCCGGGTCCTCCTGCGCGGCACGCCGACAGCGTTACCACTCGGCCAGCCGGCCGCCACATAAAATAGTTAGTACTTTGAAGTCCTACACGAAAAAGTCCCTTTGAAATTTCACAGTCCTAGGGCTATGAATCCCTTTCAAGATGCAGGAAGTAATGATGAAAATTTTTAAATGCTTTCAAAATCGACATTTCAAAGTACTGACTATCACTTTAATTCTGCGAGTCGGAGGTATAGAACACTATATCACATTTACTACATTTTACAGGAGAGCAGTTTGAAAGTGTTTTACGTTGTTCTCCCTTATGGACTTGCTGTTATTTAAAAGCACCGTAACTTCACCAATTATTGATGTAGGATATAGTGTTGTATACCTGTGGATAGAGGACGAGAAACTCATATGATTGTGCCAATAATCTCATTTTGGCTACAAATTGACATAGTGCCCTATACCTCCGACCCACAGAATTATTTCGCATATTCTTTTAGGATGTGCAAAGTAATTAAATTTTTAAGCAAAGCGCTTCTTTGCATCCTTCAATTGTATACATATTTCAGGATGTCACAATTCCACCAAATATAAGATTTTTTAAATTTCCATAATTCTTTACATTCTTCAATAACTCAGGATGTCACAGCTCCATAAGGGCGCGCCCCACTTTGGAAAACGCGATTTTACACTCTTACGTAATGTTTATTATCTATTTTTGGTTAATAGATAATTAACAAAGATTTCTCTTATTTTACATCGATATTTTCACTTATGAAATGAGAATTAGGCACAGTACTGTATGTGCCTAATAATACTCTTGTTTAAACATAGAATTTGATATCAATTAATTATTCAAATAATTATGTGAGAAACACTTCATACCTTATTAAGACAACCTTACAAAGTCTAAGAAGATATTTGTCATCTAGCAAAAAAAAAAAAATGCTAGAATTTATATAAATAATTCTTAATGTCAATTTTAATATTTTCAAGATTATATTTTCATTTAATATACGGTAATATTAAATTTTTATTGCCACAAAAGGGAAATAGGTGTTACGTACTTACGAACGTAGTAATTACAAAATAATTAATAATGCTAATTGTTAATAATTATTAGTATTACTAACGAATTGATAATTTTCATTATTAATAAATTAATTATTTAACAGTGAAATACGCGTAATTGTAATAATTACTCATATTTCATAAATTACGTAATAATTAAGTTATTTATCATCGTTATTATATAATAATTAGAATCTATATTATGCATTTATATGCATATATAGTATACAGCAAATTTTATTTTGTATAGAAAAAAAAAACAGGAATTCACGTTTCGTAATTCTTCAAGTATCAGTGAAGAAATATAATGATGATAAAACAACCGGAACGAAAAGGTGCAGAGCTTTATTAACCATTGTGATTGATGTAAAAGAGACTTTAGAATATAGATGAATTTGTTTTAATGAATTAAATACTGTATAAGATTTTTCGTTCCTAGTTAGAACTTAAAATCTAGCTTGCATATTCAACTATTTCTTCTCATCAGAAGTGATAACCAAGAGAAATCATCTTTAATCTACAGAAAATTTATATTGTTATATTTCGTTAATTAAGTAGATGCTCGGTATTCATTGAATTCTGTATTCATATCACTGAATTCAATTGAATAACCTATAAATTTTTTTCATTTGATTGGAACAATTCTTTTAATTCAATTTTTATTTCTATCTATTCAGATTACAATATAAAAATTATTTTAACTGTAAATAATGAATATTCTAATCTTACGTAAACTGATTTCATTTTTTAGATTTTATTTTCGCAGATTTTATTTTAATTAACAAAATGATGACTGTTCGAAAGTTTCTTTTCGCAGATTTTATTTTAATTAACAAAATGATGATTGTTCGAAAGTAGGCCTAATTCCATAAATATTTTCAAAAATTTTATTTACATAATTTGAAACTATCTGTTGCAGATAAAAGCTATAATCATTTGATCTGCAACAGATGAAAGCTATGAAATCAAAATCTAGCTCAGTGCTTCTCAAACTATGGGTCGCGACCCATAGTTTTAGAAGCACTTACCTTCATGGGTAAGTAGTTCAGTTTAACTGTATATAATGAATATTCTAATCTTACGTAAACTGATTTCATTTTTTAGATTTTCTTTTCGCAGATTTTATTTTAATTAACAAAATGATGATTGTTCGAAAGTAGGCCTAATTCCATAAATATTTTCAAAAATTTTATTTACATAATTTGAAACTATCTGTTGCAGATAAAAGCTATAATCATTTGATCTGCAACAGATGAAAGCTATGAAATCAAAATCTAGCTCAGTACTTCTCAAACTATAGGTCGCGACCCATAGTTTTAGAAGCATTTACCTTCATGGGTAAGTAGTTCAGTGCTTCTAACCTATGAGGGTAAGAACCCATGAGGGTAAGTAACTCAATGCTTCTAACCCATGAGGGTAAGTAGCTCAGTGCTTCTAAAACTTCTAAAAAGCACTGAGCTACTAAAACTGAGTTTTAGAAGTTTTAAAAGCACTGAGCTACTTATCCATAGCGACCCAAAAAAAGTAGTAAAGATAAGTAACTATGGGTCGCGACCCAAAGTTACTTACCTTTACTACATAGTTTTAGATAGCACTGATAGTTTTAGAAGTACTGAGCTACTAAAACTGACCCATAGTTTTAGGAGCACTGAGCTACTAAAACTGACTTGTGAGTTTTAGAAGTTTTAGAAGCACTGAGCAACTTATCCATGAGGGTAAGTAGCTCAGTGCTTCTAACCCATGAGGGTAGTACCCATGAGGATAAGTAGCTCAGTGCTTCTAAAACTTCTAAAAAGCACTGAGCTACTAAAAAAAGTAGTAAAGATAAGTAACTATGGGTCGCGACCCAAAGTTACTTACCTTTACTACATAGTTTTAGATAGCACTGATAGTTTTAGAAGTACTGAGCTACTAAAACTGACCCATAGTTTTAGGAGCACTGAGCTACTAAAACTGACTTGTGAGTTTTAGAAGTTTTAGAAGCACTGAGCAACTTATCCATGAGGGTAAGTAGCTCAGTGCTTCTAACCCATGAGGGTAGTACCCATGAGGATAAGTAGCTCAGTGCTTCTAAAACTTCTAAAAAGCACTGAGCTACTAAAACTGAGTTTTAGAAGTTTTAAAAGCACTGAGCTACTTATCCATAGCGACCCAAGCATTTCGCTTCGCGACCCCAAATGGGGTCGCTAAAATTAAATTCAAACATTTGAATTTCAGTTTATATGTAATTTCACATATGCCCAATATTTAACGTATGACAACATTTGCATTTTCAGTGTAGTTTATTGATTGTATTCATGTTAATAAGTGTGTAAATGATTTATGTACTTGTATGTTTTATTTCAAATTTAATATCCGGGGTCGCGAAAAATCTTGTAATGAAAAAAGTTTGAGAAGCACTGATCTAGCTTTATAAAAAATGGCTAAAATAGTATTTACCATGGATGAATTTTTTACCTATATTGGGTAAACAAATCCATTACCAGAATTTTCTTATTGATTCTGTTAAATATGATATGTTTATTTAAAATTTTCAGCTTTATAATGATAAAAAAAACAAATATTATAATTTTATAACAATTTATAATAAAGTATCTTATCTGATATTTGTTACATATTTATTGAATATCTAAAATAATATTTGATATAACTTTGGTATACTAATGTTAAATTGCTTACAGTTTTAACATTTATATACAAACAGTAGTTGATGTAAACATAAAATGTTTCTTAATATTTAACTACTTAACATATTTTGATATATTTATAACTTTTAACTGAGAATAAAAATTACTCTGTAAATTTTTTAATCAAATTAATGTGTCTTAAAAATTTATATGAAATAAAATTGCATGATATATTATATAATTGCTGATATTTTATTTATGTAATAGAAAATAAGGATAATAATAATCGTAAACAGTAAATATTTTTATTGTATATAAAAATTGTTTTAATACATTGAAGACTTTTTCTTTCCTTGTCGACCATAAATTCCACGTAATTGCTGCTCTACATTTTCTGGAATTTTTTCATCATTTTGAGAACCTATAGCGTAAGATGACTTCGAAATTTGTTTCGTTACCAAATTTTTTTCCTGCAACATATCATTTCGTGGTAAATATTTTATTTCTTCCTTTTCGTTAGTTCCGCTAAGTGTGCAAACTTTTCCAGTTGTTGCATCGCTACTAATAAATGCTTGGGACATTTTTAATCTGCTTTCTACTATTTCGTCATCTTTAATATTGCACTGGTTTTGAAGTTGGGATTTTAACTCAGAAATATCAGTTTCTTCCGCTTTACTTTCTGCTGATATCGCCCGCAACTCTTCGACGTATTCGAACAAATTTCTAATCTTCGTCTGCCATGTAGATTTGTACATTTCAACTAGATCTTCGTTTTTATTTGTTTCTTTTACGTTTTGAATATTTTCTTTCTCTGTTTCTGTTTCGGCTAATTTCCGTATTTTATTTATTTGTTTTCCAACTTTTACCACATCTTGTTTGCCACCTTCGAGCGATCTTAAAATTCGTCTCAATTCTGAAAGATTTGTGTTGTTATCGTTTTCCAGTTTTTCTCTTGGCTTTAAAATTCCTTTGATTTTATCAAAATTTTGGAAAATTTCTTTGGTGTCATTTTCCAGTTGCAAAGCCAGATCAGCCACATTGTTCGATTTTGTTTCTAGATTATTTAAAGCACTGCCAAGTTGTTCTTTATATTGTTGCATAGACGTTAAACATTTTTTGATGCCGCCTGCCATGTTTTTCTGATTGGTTAGCAAAATATATACCTGAACAACTTGCTTATACTTATCTTCTAATAAAAATTTTTCCTTTCGAAGTAAAGCCTCAAGCTTATTTATCCTTTTTAATGATGAATTCAGTTTTTTCAATAGGTATTTATGAGCATTTTGAGCTTCTTCAGTGAACGTATCGATAAATACATTTATCGTATTATTCTCTGTAGTCATATTATCCGATTCTTGTAAGAATTGTTCCTCCTTTTCTAAATGCTTGCGAAATTCTTTATCTAGTGCTTCTTTCAAATTTTGAACCTTAGTTATTGTTATCAAGTGCTTATTATTTAATTCTTTAATTTTATTTTGAAGAGTCAGATTTGCTAATTTATATTGGTGAATTTCATTTTTTGTTGGATACTGATTGAGTTCCTTTTCCATCTGTTCAGAAATAGATTGCAATTTATCGATATTATTTTTTAAATATTTTCTTTCCATTATTAATTTCTTTGCAATCTTCAGAAGAATTTCCATTTCTTTCGCATTTTTTCTTGAATTTTCTTGTTGCTTCTTTAAGAAATCTTGAACGGCCATTAACTGATTCTGAGACAGCTGAGTTGCTTTTAGATTTTCCAAAATGTCTAGTAGAGTATTATTACACGCTTTTAGTTCATCTTCAGGCATGAAGAATGTCTGTAGACCATGCCCTATTATATCCCTATCGCTAATATTAGAATTTTCAAAAGAAGATTCCAAACCTCCTAAAGAATATTCGAGAGTTGTTGCCCGTCTATCGTCTTTTAATAATTTAACAGTATTATATCCATCTTCGACTCCATATATTTTTTCCCAATCAAATTTTACGCTTTTGTAATTTTGTTTTGGAGGCAAAGGACTTTTGCCTAAATTATCTTTGCTTTCTAAGAACGAAGAAGATGAATCATTGAGGTCATCGGATAAATTTGGTGACGTATCCAAGGGAAATTTTCTGACATATTCAGAAGATTCGTCTTTTGACTGCTTCCTATTTAAAAGTGGAGAAATCTTTACAGATATTGATATTTGATCTTTCGATTTCGATAGCGATGGCTCATATTTATCAGATTTTTTATTCATATCTTCGGCCAGTGCTGAATGGGATAAAATATTTTTGGAGATATAATACGGTTTTGACATGCTAATTTTTATATTTTGCTCAAAGTCTTTTTCATTTGAGATAGATTTTTGTGCGGAACTGTCGGAATTTTGAGGAACTTGAGACTCACTTCTTGATATCAATGGAAATTCAACTATTTCGGGATACGAAACAGAATTTTTTATTACTTTATCCTCGTAAGATGTCGATGAGACAGGTTTATGATTTACCAAATCTGTCTTTAATAATTCATTGCTTTCTATTTTAAATGGATTTTTAGGCGAATCTTTCGATTTTATATCTATTAATTTAATGATATTTCGATCACTCGCGAATTCTTTAGCTGATAAGTTTTCCACGTCCCTTTTAAATACATCAGCATTATATTTTAGCAATAATGTCACAGCATCTAAATCATTATTTTTGCAAGCTATCATTAAAGATGTTCTCCTATTTGAATCTACTGTATCCACATTTGCACCCCTTGATAGCAACTTTTCGGCCATTTTAGTTTGCTTATTTTCGATCAGCATATGAAGAGCAGTTTTTCCTTACAGCATCTAAATCATTATTTTTGCAAGCTATCATTAAAGATGTTCTCCTATTTGAATCCACTGCATCCACATTTGCACCCCTCGATAACAAATTTTCGGCTATTTTAGTTTGCTTATTTTCGATCAGCATATGAAGAGCAGTTTTTCCCTCTCTGTTAACTAAATTAACATTTTGGGTCATATCGAGAAGAACATCAGTCATCCCATATTGTTCATATTTTATGGACAGCAGCAAAGCGTTATCACAGTTATTATTTATTAAATTAACATCTGTGCCCGCTTCCAATAATAATTTATTTATTCGTCCATGTTTTTCCTCGATAGATATCATCAGAGCAGTTTTGCCATATTTGTCTCGCGTGTTAACGTTTACTCCATTTTCTATCATTCGACAGATTTCATCTTCGTTTCCCTCAAATGCTGCTTGATGGAGAGTTTGTGGAAATATTTCACTGCTATCTTGGCTGCTCGATTTCGAAGGATATTTGTAATCCATATTGCGAACGAAGACAAATTATGTATTTAATCGCAATTCGTCGTGTTGTTTTGAATCTTTTAAATTAACTCTCGAAGCTTTCAGGCCAGCCAGATAATCAGTGGAAAATTTCATAAAAAAGATGTCATCTAAATTTCCACTTCTCCAGTGATGTATTCTTGAACCATATATTGTTACATCAATGAAAACAATTAAAAAATTGCTAATAATTCTTAATATACATCTGTAAGATTTTTCATTATGCATGTGAATAGTAGCAGCTCTAAAGCTTTTAGTGCCCCGAGTGAAATTTTTGTTGCATCCCCTAAAATCATGAAATTTAATGATAAGCGGCCTGGGCGGCTGCTCACTGTTTAAATTATGTTTAAAAAATAATTTTGTCCACAATAATAATAATAAAATGTTCCAGCGCCCTTTGGAGCCCCTTAAATATCAACACACAAACGAGCGGAGGGCTTTGAGAGGGCGCTCTGTTCGATCATATGTTGATCCGGCCCTGAATGTGGATGGAGTTCAGATCGAATTTCATGAACATAAGTTTTTTTTAATATTTCATAAATATAATAACGGCATTGCTATTTTAAGAAAGAGTCAGAATAAAAATACATTTTATTAATAAAATAATTACAAATACATAAATCAATATTACAGCAAAACAAACATTCATTTTGCTTATATCTATAATTCATTTACATGTAGTCTTCCCAGTTAAGCGACATTTTTAGATTATTTTTAAATTTTATTTTTCCACGAATAAAAGAACAGGAAAAATTTATTAACAATAATGTTACGTGAACCATATAAATCAGGTTTCGCAGCGACCAGCGAATTTGAATATTACAATGGTCCCGAAATAATTTATGACCTACAATCTATGATCTATGACCTATAATTAATTATAAATTATGACATATGACTAAAGTTATAGGAACTCTGATATAATAATTTCAAGTCTTTATTAATTATGCATAAGGTTGTTTTAATCAAACATTTGCTCTTAATCACGCAATTTATATGGCTGCTTGATGAGATACTGCGATACAGACTCGTTAGATGAACAATCAACTTAATAAATTTTTTCGGAAATTAATTAGTTTATTTACATGTTTTATTACATAATTATATTAAAAACATTGTTAATTATTTATTATAATGAAATAATATAAAATTAAAATTAATAATTCTCGCGTATTCGCTCTTCGTATGCAACTTTTATGAATGCATAATTAATGTAAATTTATATGTATTATTGAACTTTAATGCAATAATACAGATCAGAATCATGTTTATTCTTTATTGCGAATCTTAACTGTTACATAAATAATATAGTTATTTAACTGTACATAAATTTATCTAAAGCATATACATCCTTTGTCTATATATCTATAGATAATTATTTTATTTTTCATCTAATCGTTTTTTTATTTAATTTCCGGTTAAAAAATACGAATCAGAAATTTTTTGTTCTATGTTTCTTTAGAATATTTTTCTTCTTTTCTCTTTTGTAAGCTCTGTAAACAGTTGATCTATAGTTGAAGTTTTTGCAAGATACGCCTACGCACAGGTTTCTTTTGAAACGACTAGCAGAAAGAGACGGAATTGGTGGCAATTCTGAATCATCTGAAACATTTTTTTATTTTTTTTATTTAATTTTAATATTTTGAAATTCCTTTAAACAAAAATTTTAAATAAAATGTTTAAAAAAGGCGAGTTATCTTTGATTATATGACTGTAATAAATATCTACTAAGAATGTTTAAATGGCGAATTGTGAGTTATCGACTGCTATAAAATCTTATTTAAAAGAAAAATAATGACAAGAATAAGTGAAATTTAAACTCTAATAAAATCTTAAATAAAATTATTAGAATTTAGATGTGTTACTTTATCTAAACGAATAATTTTTTTTTGCTATTATTATCGCGGCTGAAAAATAATTGCATTTATATTGATTTTAAGCGATTAAATGCAGAATTTTGTTAATAGTTTAAACATTAAATGTCTCGCATCTATCAGTCCGATATTAAATTAGTGATATTTAATAAAAAATATATGTAAAAATCATTTTTAATTACACGTAGTTCTCTAAATATTTAATCAAGATAAATGATAAATTTTTTATTAACTAATCTGTAAAAATGATTAAAAAAAAGTGTATTTTAAAAAGATTTTATGTTTATTTTTCTAATAAAATTAAGTAAAAATAAAATAAAATTTTCGATAATCAAAATTAATTTATGTTAAAAGTTATTTACAGTATTTTATGCACAGTTTATGCAGAATTTTAAATTATAAATTCAAATAAATTATAATTTTGTTTATTAATTAATAATTATAGATGTATCAAGGAGTAAAATTTATAAAATAATTTTTTTTTTAACTTACCTCTGTTAAGTTGGGTTGCGGCGTATAATCCAAGTGCAAAGAGCGTACTGGGAATAAACATGGCAACTGCACCTAACATAGCATTCCTAAGAAAACTTTGCATCAATTGCATCCCCGACGTTAAGCTGGAATAAACACCATTTGGTACAATTATAGGTGGAAAGAAAGGAAATAAAGCTGAAGACATGGGCCTTAAAGCTGTATATGGAGCGGAAGGCCTGTTAGATCCTCCTGAAGCTGTATTACTGGAGCCTCCTCCTGAAGGTCGCGTATTGAAAACGGTTGTTACGGGCCTATTTGCTCCTGGTCTCTGTGCCACGATGATATTTGACTGATGATGAGTTGTATTAACGTGTTTTTCTGGATTAACCACGGTTATAGGCCGAGAGAACACAACACTGGGGCTTTTCTGTTTGGCCATCCCTATTTTAGATATTGGCTTATTGTTCGTTTCCAGCACATTCACGGGTTTCGCTTTAATGGTTAACGGAGATTTAGTAGTTGCACGAACTACTATTTGCATAAAATTGTTTTTTGTGTTATTTTTACCGTGATTATTTTGTACTATAAACGGTTTTGAAGTAATCTTCGGCTGGATGGTAGTCGTAGTCGTGCTTCGAACAAGAGGAGATCTTGTTGTTGGTCTGCTTATAAATGTCGGTTTTGGCTTGTTTGTTGTAGGCCTCGAAGTATATACAGGATTTGGATATTTCGATGGATAAGGCTGAGGATAGCGATTGTTACTGGCAGTAGGAGATGAAGTAAAACCATAGAATTGCTGCCAACGTTCGATCATATGAGCTGGATAAGGTGGTGGAGGAAGAGGAGGACGTTCTTTTACTAATAACGACGGATAAATATTCGAAGAACTCTCCAATATATCCTCATAGAAGTAAATCGGTGGTGAATGAACAAATGGAAAAGGATGATGAAATGTCCGGTTAGATTCTTCAGATTCTTTCTGATTTTTTTTCGTCGATTCGAATATTTTATTTGTACTTGATTTTATTTTTAGCAACGAAGAAATGGGAAATGCTCTCACAAACGACAAACCAAGAATCGAAAAGATGGTTAACTTAAAAATCAATATATTTTTCATTTCTTTCTTCTGGAGTAATCCTGAAAAATTAATAAAAATATATATACTGTATAATTTTAATCATCTCCATCACAACTGAGCAGTCGTGATAAAGTGATACTAGTGTATACAGTACTAGAAAGAAAAAATAATTCACTTAAGTATACTAAGCATATTTACTCGGCAGAATGTTTGTAAAATTGATTTTTCTTAGTTCAAAGAACACTTAAATTCGATAATACCTTATTTATAATAACGATCTTTATGTTCTCTAAGACAAAAATAATAATATTTTTATTCGGAATTTTATCATAAAATTGTTTTGTAAAAATAACGAAAAATAGTAGACACTATTTTATAATTTATTTGAAGTGTATTCTATCTTAATATCGAAGATAACAGATATAAATTCATCTATAGAGAACGTAGACAGTTACTTTCCGAAGGGAGCGAAGTAATGTACCTTTACGCTGTTTTAATGGATAACATAGCAATAAATGCAATAATACCTAATGAAAACAGAGCAATATGATACATTTACGTATCTGGAGCAAGAGCAATCACATAGTAATAGAGTCCTAGAAGGACATTTGTTAGACATGCCATGCAATATTATAAATAGACTTTTTCTATTCGTACATGTCCATCATAATCAGAACACAGGTAAAGGGAGTGTTTTATTCACTTAGTAGTTAAAATTCAATGTTGCAGACTTTTCTTGGCATTAAAATAATATATATTTCTTTCGTGCAATCCGATATTACTCGGCTGAAATTTTTTTTACAGATGCTTAAAAGCCATAAAAGAATTGGCAATAGAAATTGATGGAGAGTGAGAGGCGTGTCTATAAATCTGGTATAAAGAAAAAGCATTATTGAGAAATGCCTGAATGAAATTGCATAATAGTACAATAGTCATTCGAGAAATGAAAAATTTATGAATGATAGAAATTTTAAAAAAACGAAAAGAGGGAAAAAAGAGACGAAGAAATAGAACTTTCCTCAATGTATCTACTCGCTCGCATTGAATTCCTCACTCGCATTGAACAATATCGGAATTTTTTTTTTTTTTTTTTTGCGAATTTCTGCATTAGAATAAAGCAATTAAAAATAATAAATAAAATTAAATTAATTCATATTTTTAAATGAAAAAGATAGTTTTATTTCTGCTAACTGGAATGATCAATAACTCTATTATTGTTATTATTTTTATTTTTTAATAAAATAAATAAAAATTTGAGTCGATTGTTTAAAGAAAATTCTTGGAAGAAAAATGAATAAAATAGTTATTTTAAAACAATTCATTTAGGCCAAAGTGCTTTATCAGTTTCGTTCTTTCGTGTAACCATTAAGATCAAGGTAGCATATAATTTAACAGAAGATCGATAAGTTGAGAATAATAATTTAGCATAATCATTAAAAGTAATTGCTTCGGACGGAAAGAATAATTGTTGATGTTTAATATCTGCTCTCTTTTGTGACGTGATTCATAAAATTCAGTCACGTGTGAGTCACGAGGTCAGGAAGTCTGTTTTTGCTCTGAAGCTCTCTGGTGTACAAATTAAGTATTGACGACAACCATTAATTTACGAAAATTATATAATTAATACGCGAAATGATTAAAATTTAATCAAAAGATGCGATAAAATTTTTAATTTTTTTTTGTGAGGCGAATGGTTTTATCTATACCTTAGCTAATTTTAGTAGTAGACATTATAACTTTATTAACCCAGAAAGATTTACGGCAAGAAAACGATAATGTAAGTAGCCTTACCTGAAGGTTAAATCATTCATCAAGATGAACTGCTATCGGTGGACATTTGACAGTGATTCTAACCGATGCTCGTCCACAGTAGACGGATGAGGTCGATCCGACCAAGTGTGCAAAGGAAAATGTCGACACCCAAAGGGATCGCATGGTTAAATTTCTCAGTAAGGGTCGCCAGTTACGGGTCGCTCTTTTGTCTCCTCTCCATCAGCAGACCTTCAAGGGTAAAAGAGAAGGCGACTGCTGACCTCGTAGCCTTAGTTCCGACAGGAAGTTGACATATTATTCGAGCTCACTCCCGTGTTTCCTCAACAAAAGGCGATTTTTCTTTAAAACGTTTGCCGATACGCTTTCCACCCGTCGAATTTCTTACTGGAATTTAATGCTCGATAATCGCGAGAGTAATGTACTGATATCGTTTAATAAAAAGAAAAAAAAATCGCGAGTATCGAAAGTCATAACTCGGGAAATTACTAGAGTTGAGAAGATTATCGCGAAACGCGTAATTTAATATTTTTAGAAAATTAATTAAGTGGCAGGAATGATTTTAATTTAGTTATTTTAATTATTTTAAAATCTTCTTTCGGGTTTTGCCAGTGCCGCCGATACTTGTTAACGAAGAGCAACAACAACAAATGCTTTAAGGATGATAAATTCGATATTTTTGACAATTTATAACATAAATTTTTATTTTTTCTCGCGAATTATGATTAATATCGATTCACTTTCAGCATCTTAACTACTAATGTTTTATCACTGTTCTCCTCATCTTATTATTATTATTTATAACATAAATTTTTATTTTTTCTCGCGAATTATGATTAATATCGATTCACTTTCTGCATCTTAACTACTAATGTTTTATCACTGTTCTCCTCATCTTATTATTTTTTTTTTAATTTTTATTAATTTATTATTCTGAACATGGTCGACGTTTTAAAATTCTATAAAGACATCTATCTGTTTTTTTGTCTTTCGATCAACCGTAAAAAAAAAAAATTCGTGACGATAAACTCGATTGACTGTCGCCTACTTGAATTCAAAAGAGAGAGAATTATGTTGTCTTTTATGACATTTCACGATATTTTCTAAATAATTCAATCGCGAAAGATACCAAAGAAAGCAAAAAGAAATAAAGTAGCATTTTTTGCACTTTTAATCGCATTAAAAATTTCGATTGTAATAAAATTTTATGCTTAATTAACAGAGTTGCCGCTTGTATATATTAATGGAAAATGTTTATAAATTTAATTTTGTCGAGGAAAATAAGAGAAATTTATGGTCCATTAATCGGGTGAATTCGATCGATAAAATAAGCATGAAAATATATATAAAATCGGGAAGTTAAACGAACACGTAATATTGATAAAGATATAAATCTAAGTATAATTATTTTTTTCTTACAGTAAAAAAAAAAATGGCGTCATTCAAGCGTACCGCTTGACTTCACGAAATGATTTATAGCGGAACCCTTTACTTATTTATTTAAATTTATAAATAACGAAACAGCCATTTGTTCAATTCTTAATTTTTAAAAAAATTCGGGTATACATTTTTCTTTTTTCTATTTACGTTGCGTAACGGCTGTTTGCAGTCCTATGCTTTCGTTATTTATGAAATATATCTTTCGAGTTTTTAAACACGTATAAATGCCAAAAAAAAGCATAAATAAATTAAGTGTTTAAAAGTTAAAAAAAAAGTTATACGAATCGCGATAATGGCGATCGTTAATAGACGTCTTTAAATAATTAAAATTGTCATTGCCGAAAGAAAAAGAAAAATCGTAAAAATCCGCGAATAAATTAAGTGTTTAAAAGTTAAAAAAAAAGTTATACGAATCGCGATAATGGCGATCGTTAATAGACGTCTTTAAATAATTAAAATTGTCATTGCCGAAAGAAAAAGAATAATCGTAAAAATCCGCAACAGAAACGAAATTAAAATAATTAATTCTTTCTAAAAAGAAATAATAATTGCTAAAAACGAATAGAATAATCAATTAAAAATAATTTCTTACTTCGAAAATTTTAATTTTTATATTCCGTTCTGTTTTTAACAGATGGCAGCACTTATGACACAATAACGTCAATAGATTTCTTTTTTTTTTTTATCGAATCGCTCGAGATTGACGCGAGATCACGTGGCTAACAGGTTCAATTTTTTATTGGTTACTGAAAAATTTTTTAAATTTCAAATTTTAAACGGAATAAAATTCTAAGTACTGTTTATTTTTAATTTATTTTTAATCGAGATTTTGGCTGTGTAAACATATTTTAAACGACAAATAATGAAACAAATTTGCAATTTACTCCAAAGCACGCTCGGAGGACATAAATTCACAGTTATCATAAAATTCAGCTTATCTGTTAAATTATTGTACGCATTCTTCTAATTTTTAAGACGTTAAAAATGTTGATAAATTAAAAATTTCTGCTTAATATACAGAACACGAATAAAATTCATTGCACACATATGCGACATTGTTTGAATAGTAAATCAGAAGTCATCTTAGCTTTAAATATTAAGTTGCGTGTAGACACATTTTATCGCCGGCGATATGCCCTTGAAAAACCTATTTTACTCTAGACCCGATTGATCGAATGGATGATCGATTGATTAATATCAATTCTGAGAATACCGAATTTGAATCTTCGATATGCATTTCTCGTTTATTACGAGATAAAACGAGGTTATTGAGAAATATATGGCAATCAAAATAACTGTATCCAAAATTTTAAAAGTTTACAAATATCTCGGGAAAATATTAAAATTTCTTTCGCTCTTTTAGTATACAGATTTTATTCTTAATCAGTTTAAATTAATTATAAAGCTTCGTTATAAATCACAATGATTAAATCATTACTAAATCGCTTCTCGTATTAGCTGAATTTAAAGAATGCGTGATAAATATATTTGCCTTCTGTCTGCAGGATTCGATGATAGCGTGAAAGCATACTAGACTTCTATATACAGATTATAGGTTATAGTTCTTGTTCGGCATCTCCAGATTTTTCAGTAGTAGTCCAAGATCAGCCTGTTGAACCCCTTCATTCAATCTTCTCTGACTCCATCACGGGTGTTGTCCATCTCGTAGTGGGCTCTAAATTGGTTACAACTATACATTCTTTATAAACTTAAGTTCTAGAATTAACTGAATTCAGTATAGGTCATAATCTATAACCATGGTGTCCAAATTGCGGCTCGCGAGCCACTATAGGTCATAATCTATAACCATGGTGTCCAAATTGCGGCTCGGGAGCCACATGCGATTCTTTGATACCTTCAGTGTAGCTCCATACCAAGAAAGTCAATACATAATATGGAGCAAAATATCTATTTAATTTAAAAAATAATATATTTGCAATTTGTTCATTTATTGTAAAAAGTAAGAATGCATGTATACGAAATAAATGCATACAAAATATATAATAAACAATTTTTAAAACCATTGTTAAGATTACCAAAAAAACTGATGCGGCTCATAAATCACTATGAGTCATATAGGAGTACTTGAGATTGTCCTATCTGTCTTATAGTAACATGAAATTTGACAACTCCTGATCTATAGGATCGAGAATCGATCCCGGATCCACACCTCTATATTTTTTAAGGATGTTTGAACCATTTCTTGCAATGCTTATCCTTTACTTACTGATTGACTATATTACAAATTTGGGCATTTTCTCGTGGGCTTTGGATGCTTATCCTTTACTTACTGATTGACTATATTACAAATTTGGGCATTTTCTCGTGGGCTTCGGGATTAGACCCGTTGCCATCTCATAAGTATGGAAAGCTATAAAATTACGGAATAAAAAATAAGGTAAAAATATTTGTTTCAGGCATTCCTCCTAAACACACAACAATTACTGATAATCAGTCAAAATTCAAGCTATGGGAACTTACATACTGAAAATTATTGCTCATATTTAACATAAATTAAAAACTTCATTATACTGCAGCATAGGTTATTTTTTTAACCATTTATTAAACGTTAACAACGATACGATAACGATTTTCAATATGTTCAATCCGAACGCCATTTTCGACTTTTATCTAAAATTTGAAATCAATGCGATCATATTGACGAAAGTTAACGTTGTTTTCGTCTATAACTTTTCAATAGCCGCGTCGAAATGTGTTAATTAGTGTAAACTCTGGAGAGGAAACAAATTTTCACATAAGTTACTCCTGATAAATTGCATTGCAATTAAGATAAGATTAAAATTTGTTTATTATCACATTAAACACATAATTAACAAGGGATTTATTAGTTTTCAAAAGCACTTTTATTATTCGACACACCACGATAAGAATAAAATTTAAAAATAAACAAACAGAAAATATTTATTGTTTTAAATCCATTAATAAAGATAAACGGTGGTTTTTTTTACAAATTTACAGCATTTAACGTAATTTTTCGGCATAAAAACATGGACAAAAAATATATTTTTAGAGTACGTAAACCTTTCGGGATTCTAATATGTTGCACGGAATATGGCCGCAAATTTTTCATTTCGGAAAACAGAATTTGCAAAAAACTAAAAATAGCATTCGAGCAGAAATTTACTGCAGTTTTTTTTTATTTATTTTTATTATTATATCCAAGAGAAATGCTTCAAAAATATACAGAAACCATCATTTTAGAATACCACTTACTCAATATTACTCTATCTGCCTTTATATATATTTTTTAATAGAAAAAAGACAGAAAATTTAATTTGAATCCTTTTAAAAATTGTTTATTTAATTTTTTTATAATATAAACGAAAATTTATGTATTACGAGAACTCACCAGAGGTTAAGATTCTTGATAAATTTACATTTTTAACTTTATGCACCATTGTATCACGGGAGTAACCGCATCCCGATTATTCATCGCACTCCTTCTCTCTACTCTCTTATGCAAAATTAACTTATTTTTTGTTCCTTGCCAAAGGTCAATTTATCACGTACTGGTTCCTTCCACTGCATTTCCAGTGTATTAGCGAGGTAATTTATCTTTAGTAAGGAAACTACTGTCGACAGAACTATGACAAAAATTCGGCTATAAAGTCTGCTAAATCTATTTTACATTAAAACAACTTGCTCAAGATTATCTACAGTATACGTAAGATGATTTATTACAAAAAAAAATTTGGTTAAATTTGCTTGATTAACGAAAAAAAAAAACCTGTTGATTTTAACTAATTCTGATAGAGATGTATGTAAAAAAAATAAATGTTTCGAATCTGAAGAGAGGAGAAGAGGGGAAAAAAACGATGCAGCTAGCAAATGGTAATTTTCCAATGGATGAATATCAAAATTCGATCTATCATCATCAGCTGAGATGAAAAATTTGAATTACAGATGTGTTAAGTATGGAGGATGCGCAATAAACTCGGACAGTGATGTGGTTCCTGCTGATCATTCCAACTTCTAAAGCTTGGCATTCGCCGTAAAAATTTAATTAAATTCAACCGACTCCGGTTCCAAATACGCCATCTAAATCCCTAGTCGTCATGGAGACGAGACATGCGCATCCGAAACGTCGCTCCTTGTTCGGGAGGCGTTGGTCAAACGAGTTTGGACGGCAGATGTGGTGGTCTGCCACTGAGGCTGTGTCTTAACCTCCGTGGAGGGTATCTGTGTTGTCCTACCTTCTCTGAATTGCCCCAAAGGTTTTTCTTCCGAAGGACCCGAGATGACAAAATGCCAGGCGGAAGAAGAGGCCTAGTTGCCCCACAGAACACGTTTCTGGAAAATATCATTCGACGCTACAATTCTTTGCGTAAGTAAACCCAAGAAGTTGTTGTCTTGTTAGCATATTATGTAATTTTAAAACGTGTCGACACGCTGATTAACTCCTACACTTATCTTAAATCCTAGTAGAGATAAGGAGGAGCACTGGATGCTTTTGTCACTTAAACACGACTAGTAAATCACGGATGGAATGGCACTAATACCGATTACTTACTTAGCCATTCTGTGTGCATAGAAAATAAGTTAAGAAGATAAAATATTTTACATATTGAAAATCGAAAATGTCTATATAGAGAACCGATCAATCCACGTGGCTTTCATCGTTTATTCTGTCAAATATAGTAATGCATGCCTTTCGTAATTTTTTCCTCTCTTAAAAATTGGTTATAAATATTAAATGGCGATTATTTTTACTTAGAAAGGAATGAAATAATAGAAAAAAAAATTTAAATTATTGAAGATGATTCAATTATTTTAAGCTAGAAAGAAGAATATTTAGTGTGATGGAAACTGTGTTGACTTAGAACAGAATGTCAGCGCTTCGTGTCTGAATGGGTTTTTTATTTTCTTCTTCTATCTAAGGTTGAGACATTGAAAAAAAGAGATGTTAACAACGTTCCGGAATTTGTCAGAAGGCATTTTAAGAGGAACAAGAGTAATCTTTCTATACCAAGAGCTTTTGTACGTGTTAAACATACGAAACGTACCGATCGACTAAATAATAATAATTATTAAACTTTTATACGAAAAAATCGATATTTTTGCAAACGAATTATATAACTTTTTGCAATATAATTTATGGAAATATATCGATTAAAAGTTTAAAGATTTTTATCTGTTAAAACAACCTGTAGCATAAGTTATCGATCTTTAATTTTTTTTTCCTTGATGATAGTATAGAAATAACCGAAAAAAATCATTTTTTTTGTTAATTTAATTGATTAATGACCGATATTATGGAGTGAACCAAAGAGAAGATACTATTTAAAGATTTTTATCTGTTAAAACAACCTGTAGCATAAGTTATCGATCTTTAATTTTTTTTTTCCTTGATGATAGTATAGAAATAAGCGAAAAAAATCATTTTTTTGTTAATTTAATTGATTAATGACCCATATTACGGAGCGAACCAAAGAGAAGATACTATGATCTAGAGTTTTAAATGTGAAAAATGTTTATTTTTTGCTCTCTCTCTCTATATATATATATATATTGGTAGAGGAAGAAAATTAGAATAAGAAATGGTAAAAAAACGTTTAAACGATCGAAACTTATGACGAATTCGGTTTATAAATTTAATATATTCCTGTAAACACTTTGTTTTACAGGATGTTGACTCAAGGTGAGGAGTTAGACAGCTGCCATTAATTGAACAGCATCAAACAACTCGCGCTTTAATTATTGTTAGCGCCGTTTTAAATAAATTATGTTCCGAAACTGTTAAGCAAGAACAATTATGTTTCGAAATTCATTAATTTTAACGTTTTAACTTCGATTGTTTTTTTTTTTTTAAATCAAAAAATTTGCATTCGGAAATTTTAATGGTACGTAAATTACCGTTTGGGTCATCCACCATATGCGAGTAACTCGTTAAAATGTCATTGGTATATAATAAATCACTCGTCACGTTTATTTGCTTTATTGCTTCATTTAAAAATATTAAAAATAATAATTTTTTTCGGCATATATATCGCAGATTATGGAGGTCAAAAAAAAAAAATTAATAATTACATACAGGGACTTTCAGAGAAAATGCGAGGTTCGGGACTTGAGGTACAAATATATTTTTCTAACATTCTTACAAATTGAGGCCTCTAAAATCGTGAGGCCCGAGACAGCTTGCACCTCTTGCCCCCTCTGATAGCCCCTGATTTTATATAATATATATATATCGCGGAAAGTATTGCGTTACTCGAGACGTAACGTCTTTTTATTGACGAAATTTGAAATTTCATTGAGGCAGCGATTGTTATCTAAAACAATAAAATATCATACAGATCGAATAAAATATTTTCCATCACTGTGACTTCGATAGAAAATATGAGATTTCATATTCTTTGCCTCTTCCTATAAGTTATGTTTATGTTGGATACTTGCTAAATTTTTATTTCTCTTCTTATATATATAATATAAAATTGTATCAAAATGCATCCGTCACGAAATAAACCAATCAAGTTTTAAAACCGTTTTATCATTTTAAAACAAAACTTTAAATATATAAAAAAAATATATATATATTAGAAGAAAATTGTTTTGATAAAACGGATAAACCTCCAGAGAGGGAGAGAGACCGAATGACGATAAATGGAAGCAAAAAAAAACTGCAATGCAATCTTAGAAAGTGCAACAAAATGTGAAATTTTATCTAACAGAATCGTAGTTTATGCTAATAATCATTTTATACGTTTTACTCGATTTTTATCGCGAAAAAATCCTCAATTAAAAGGCGCGTAACTGAAGCGCGTTTTATTATATTTCGATTTTATTCTACTCTTGAACTAATTAGAATAATAAATTATTATTATGATAAATCTAATTTCCAACTGGAAATCTGTTCGAATTTTAAATCAAAACTGATTAAATTATTATTATTATTATTATTATTATTATACGCCAATTTTAAGCGCTGGCGCAAACGAGCAATTTTAACTGATAAAAAATTGATTTATTTTTCTCTCGAATTTTTTTAAAATTAAAACAGCGAAAATAATGTTTACCATAAACATTTTTTTAATAATTTGTGTGTTTTAAATATGTATAATATTCATCGTTTTTCTACTAAACGTATTTAAAAATTTATAGATCTAAGGTGACTGGAATTACGCTACTTGTGTGGAATATTTGAATATTTTATTGGATATAAAAAAAAATGGAAAAAATTCTTTAAGAGTTCTTATAAAAATTTTGGAATAAGTAATAACAATATACATTCATCGTCATTCGTCTTTATTGAGTCTGGAGTAGCTGACGAGTGTTACAAATCGCTTAAAAACCAAGAAGCGAATTGTTTTTTGCGTATAAAATTTTTATACAAATTACATAGAGAGAAAAATTCATTATAAAGTAGCCATAGTCTTGGTTTTGATCTGGATATTGCTTTTCTTTTTTTTTTTTTTTACTGTTTTAATAAAATGGGTCAGTGTGTTACGTAGTTTTTTTTTTTTTTTTTTTTGTTGTTGTTTTCTGTGGATATCCACTATTTTAGGTTTCTTTTAACGATCCTCTTGAGGAAGACTGGATACCATACCCTTTATTGATCTTACAACTGAACTTTATTTGATTTTTTTTTTTTTTGCTTTACCAGTTTCATTTTTTTATGGCTCCAGGGTTTACGACATTTAATAACTTTACTGTCTAATAATCACCCGCCATTTTTTTATTTCTTCTGTTTTTTTAATGGACTAATTAACGTTTTTGAAGTTTTGCGAGAGAACACTGCATATTTGATAAAATTATACATAAATACGAATTCGGCAGGACTAATTGGCCAAAAAAAATGAATCGATTTTATAAATATTTAACGGTGTAAAATATTTATATACGTTAAACGAATTTATCTGTTCCTGTTTATTATAGCCGCAACTAGAAAATAATTTTATATATCTCTTAGCGATAACCGCGAATTAATTCGTCTAAAAATAAAATTTCGGAATTTAAAAATAGCGAAAATGCATACTAAGCAGAAAATTAGCGAAATAAAAAAATAAATTTAATCCGATTTCTTTAATGCTGTTTTCACACACCAGGAGGCCCATTAGGATATGTTTTTGTCTGAAGACGCCATGCAGTAGAAGTCGATTAACTCATAGAAAAATTTATAATAATAATAATAATAAAATAAGGAGTGGATGAAAAATGACGTAAGCGAGTAACGTAACTGCAATATTTACTATACCTAACATGGCTTAAAATTCTATATAACTATTGCATTATAACGCTTCACTCTTTCGACACTTCGATAGGTTTGTAGAATGTGGAATAAATGAATTTCGGCCCGTCAAAAAGCGAATAAAATTTAAATTTTTCGGTATCTCACTCGACACAAAATATACTCATTAACCATGTCACTAACTTAATGCATTCTTTCTATTTAAATGGCATAAGTAATTAGTTATAACTTTAGTTCCGGGACTCGAAGTAATTAAGGTTTCGGTAACTATAAAATTTCGGTAATTCTTTAAACCGTAAAATTGCGTTATTATGCTTTAACATTCTAGACTGCATGTTGATGAATGGAGATGTCAAATGTCCTTTTTGACCTCTTTGCCTTATCAAAAATTAGTTCTTGTAAATCGATACTTGCATTTCCATATTCGTGTAATTTTATCTGCATGAACGACAAGGGTCATATTCAAATAGTAAATATTCACAGTTTTTTTTTCCTGTTGTGATGTAACTATTCAGTGTATGTGTGTTTTAACTTTCTTTACTTTACATAATGAACTCTGTGATTATAAACTTAAATTTTCAATTTTGTTTTATCAATTTTTGTTTTGACGTGCTTTATCGGGCGGATTGATGATGATATATTTACGGGTTTTTTTTTTCCTGTTGTGATGTAACTATTCAGTGTATGTGTGTTTTAACTTTCTTTACTTTACATAATGAACTCTGTGATTATAAACTTAAATTTTCAATTTTGTTTTATCAATTTTTGTTTTGACGTGCTTTATCGGGATTGATGATGATTATTTACGGGCCTTAACTAGCGTGCCAATGAAAAATAATTTGGAGAAAGTTAATATATGTTATATTTGTTATTGTATTTAAAAATTCTTGCAGAATGGCTCCATATAAGGACCAATTTCTGAATGCTTCAAGCTGCAAAGACAAACTTCCATCGTTACAGACTAAAAAAATTCTTCACATTGCTTACATAAAAAGAGCTATTTATTATTAGTGAGCAACTCTTATATTATTCCTTTATGTTAACATGAAACTACATAACCTTGTGTTTGGCGCAGCATGGTCCAGGTGGCCGTTGCGCCACAAATTCCTACAAAACAAACAAGAACATAAAAAGAGCTACAAAAATATAAGTGTAGATGCAAAGCAGTGTTCTAGCTTCCATCTCCGTGATACAAAATGTTTTAGATGTTCTAGTTGTAAAAGATGCAAAGCTATGAAACAAGATAGTCTTCTAGAGAACTGAAGAAAGGTTTTTAGATGTAAAAACCACGAAATGGCACTGCGCCACTCTGAAAACGTTGCAGCTTTTTACAACTCAAGAAAATGCAGAAGAGTATTGAATAGGTCAATATTCTACCGAAACACCTGAGCAGTTTTCGTTTGAGAGTTTTCTCAACTTAGCTAAACCATTTTGTTTCTAGTCGATTTGACTAAGTGCGCAATTAATGTTGATTAATAAAAATGCAATCCTTTCGCAGCTCCCAAATCTAAGTGTAGATGCAAAGCAGTGTTCTAGCTTCCATCTCCGTGATACAAAATGTTTTAGATGTTCTAGTTGTAAAAGATGCAAAGCTATGAAACAAGATAGTCTTCTAGAGAACTGAAGAAAGGTTTTTAGATGTAAAAACCACGAAATGGCACTGCGCCACTCTGAAAACGTTGCAGCTTTTTACAACTCAAGAAAATGCAGAAGAGTATTGAATAGGTCAATATTCTACCGAAACACCTGAGCAGTTTTCGTTTGAGAGTTTTCTCAACTTAGCTAAACCATTTTGTTTCTAGTCGATTTGACTACGTGCGCAATTAATGTTGATTAATAAAAATGCAATCCTTTCGCAGCTCCAAAAAAAAAAAAATTACGCTAGCTATAATGGATTCGGTCTTCTCCGTTTCTCTTTATTAAAAACTTCCATCGTAATGGCATCAACATGTGCAAACAAAGCTTATCTTCATTGTATCATTTGATCGACTTGCTCGAACAGATGGTGACGACAAGATGACATCAGAAAACACAGGCGTTCCTTTTACTCGAAAGAAATTCAATTTCAAAGGCAGCCCAGGGATAGAATCGATTCTTTCTTCATATCTGTTTTGAATAATTCACAGACAATAAAGAGAAATACTCTCCAAGCTGCCGATACGAGAGAGAGAGAGAGAGAAAGTTTACTGAATAATTCACAGACAATAAAGAGAAATACTCTCCAAGCTGCCGATACGAGAGAGAGAGAAAGTTTATTTTACGTAATCAATCGTTAGACAACCGAATGTTGTTTTCGTAAACATAAAAATTCATAAGTAACTCTGTTGTTTGATGTGCCTCTGATAAAATTACAAAAGCTACATACCTGACTAAACTCACGTTAAAAAAAATCATTGCTTAGGTAGAAAGAAAGAAGAAAAGGTAGACAGCGTCAGGTATATCGATCATTCAGTAAATGTCAACAATCAACATTACATGCAACGTTAACAGATACGGCGTTTACGTCCATCTAAAGTTAATAAACTACTTGATAATTTCCGTAAAAGTCAAACATTTTTTGATATAATTGTGGCTTCGAGGAAATGGGGTTTCTCGTCTCCTCCCATAATATCCTGATATTTTTTGTAAACAGGGATATTTTTCATTATTTTCTTTTAAAGAAACTTTAAAAAAAAACTGTCTGTTCGAAGTTTTCTGTACATTTTCTAAGTAATATCCTGTCAGGCGAATTGTTTTTATGTGTCACTTTTTTAAGATAATGTTTGACTTTTATGCTTTATACGCTCGGAGCGTAATATTTAATGGAAGAATGGTATCTTTAATCGTGTCCTCCGGTTCCACGCCAGAAGTTTTAAACAACTATTATTCTCCGAAAACAATTGAAATCTTTGCACTGATTGTGCAATTATATATTGCTAGAGTATTTTTTTTTTTTTCCTTCAAGAAATGGCAATGTTCTACTTAAACAGGAGAAAAGATTTCTGTAAAATTAACATTAGCATTATCATCCGAAAGAGAAGAATGTATCTTTTAGGTTCGTCTATTTGTTCGATAATGGACATTTTACATTCGTTCTTGATGTAGCCTCATAAATTGAATAGTCTAATGGCTCAGTACCACAGTATCATCCGCCTGGCTGTTTGTTTTGTTGGCATTAACCCATTATGGTGAACAGGAACGGAATGGTTGCTTAACACGAAAGGAATTTATGCAAATTATCTCTCACGTAAGAAAATGCAATTTTTAAACAGGAATTGTTATTAAAAACCAGTTATCTGCGAACAGATAAGCAAAAACTGTAAATAATTCTCTCGAAATTTTCAAGAGTTATAATTTTATTTTTAATACATTAATACAAAAGTTTATCTTTGTCTCTCAATGCATAAGCTTACGTTACACAAAAATTAGACGAATTGGCTCATGTGTAAACAATTTTATTGCCAGATTTTTGTACGTCTTCCAATTTTAGTTACAGTACTTTCTGGCACGTATAATTTATTTTTGATACGAGTTATAATTAATCTAAAAATATATTCGTGTATATATATATTTAATTTGCAAGTAAATTATTAACTAGAGACTTTATTAATAAAGAGAATTCGAGAGTTTGGAGAGAAGAAAGTACAGTATGGAGATTTGAGAGTTGGCATAATATAGTTATTTTTTTATTGTTGTTATTAATTTTATTTTGTGTTACTTTATAAATCTCTTGTTAATCTACGTCGATCGATAAAAAGGGAATTGTTTTTTCTCTCGAGAAGCAAGAGAAATTCGAGTAAAAAAGAATTATTGACTTATCTATTAGCGATTTTTCGAATTATCTGGTGAGTGTTTGTATATAATATTTAATCGAAGTTTTCTTTGTTTTCAAGAATAAGATGCTGGTATTTTACAGGAAAAAAATATAGAAAAAAAAGACACACAAATCATTCGAATTTTTCTCGGGAAAAAAGTAAATAATGGGCTTTGCAATATTACAAAATTGCACACATCTGAAGACATGCAATAAGAAGGAAACTACAAACCGCTTCACGTTTTTGTAATATTTTTATACGATATTTTCTTTCTTTTTTGGTAACTTGTGTATCTGAAGAAATTAAAATCATTTCCTTCTATAAATTTCTTTAAATTACGCTCGATTTTTTTGTGACACTAATAATGTTAAGGCTATTAAACTTATCCAAGAGTTAATGATTTTGAGATAAAATTTTAAGTGTGTCGAATGCTATAGGATTATAATGCTGTTAATGAATAAAAAATCAGCCTGTTTGCAGTCGTAAAATAATTTTTATTAGATGGAAATGATCAAAAATGTCGAATTAATAGTCGTTTCATTAACATTAGGAAAATTAAGTTAAAGAAGATTTTAGTATCCCGATCGTGTAAATACATTATAAATGTTTGAAGATGTGTCCAAATGGCATATATTACCCGTCGTATTTTAATTATATCCCAATAAATTCATTGATCTGACAAATTTCATTATGAAACTCCATAATCTGCGAAAATACGTGTGATAAGAATGTATCATCGTTCTCCAAATGCTTTGCGGATCAGTAAATTGCTCTTAAATTTGATCGTGACCAGTTGTGTGTATATATTCGTGACAATGTAATGCAGCTCGACTTATTTTTAACTGTCGAAATTATCACCCTTTACGAGTTCCAATTTTCTCCAAGTTCTCCTTGATTTTCCTGGCATTTTTAATGACTCACTTCAGTTTTTTAAGATATTCAGATATTTTTAATTAGTAAGTTTACAGGATTTAAAATTTATAAATGCGTGAAATGAAAGGATGGCTTCTGATTAGATTAATATATATATATTTTTAATTTTTGAATAGATAAAAAATTAATCTTGAAGCCTTTCAACGCGATTCACAACACGATCAAAGGTCGTATGTATGTAGACCGCTTATTTTCCTGTTTTGTAACTTTAACAACAAAAAAATATCTTACAAAACTGGAAATTTTATGCAGTTTTTCATCTTTTCGCATACATATCTCTCGTAAATTTTCTTGTGGGAATGATATATCGGTTACAAATACAAAGAAAAGAAGTCGGGCATAAAAAGATTTGCTACTAGATATTCGCGACAGTATCGTGTGTGTACCCGATCTAGCTGTCTAGATGTGATTGAAAATTTTTAAAATTCAGTTGAAAAATTAAAAAAATAATATATTATTCGAATTTTTATATTGATAAATATGTTAGAGTATATGCAAACTGCCGATCCATCAAGTAACCATTCAGATAGAAGTCGATCCACCAAGACGATTCTATTTGATCCTTTCTATCGCTGTGATGGATTTAATCGTTCGTTGATGGTTATTGCATCGATCCACAGACCATCGTGACGTTTAAAAGTTAGCAAAAACCCGAATATTGCCAACAAAAAAAATGCACCAAATCATTTATCTACATACTTAGCTTGGAATATAGAGATCCGCGTGTAATTTAACAGAAAATCCAATGTTATATTTCTTTCTAAAAGCAAAATCAAATTCCCTTCTAAATTAATGATGAAAAACGAGATGAGAGAAAGATTAAACTACAGAATAGTTGCTTAAATTTTCGTATCATTAAATTTCATTGAATGCTGTTGTTACTACGAGGATTAGATTATCGGAAAAAACGAAGGAAGAAAAATTGCCAATTTTATGAATAATTTCTTCTATTATTATAATTTAAATTGGTAAAAAAAAAAGAATCGATTGTTTCCGATTACAAGGCGAGGAGAACAAGAACAAATTTTAGAAAAAAATTTACAATTTAATTCAATAAAAACTTGTCTTGCAAAATTTGCCGACAAGATCTCCTTCGTGTTGACAGCTTTAATGTCAAACTGCGGTACTGTCTGTCGATAGAAATATCAATTTAATGATCGATTCGTATCAAATATTTAATATTAATCAGAACGATTTTAATGCCATAATGCATTCATATATATTAGAATACGCGAGGAGAAAAGTACACAGAAAATACTTGGTTCAATCTTTAGCAACTGATTTATTCTCAAACCATTCAAACTAACGATTTCAGCTTTTACTCTCTCTCCTCTTTCTTTTCTTTATAAAAAAAAATACTAGTGATAAATTTGCGTTATGGAAAATTACTTCTGTTCGCAATGCGTTTAAACAACTTCATCGAGATGGGAACTATTCATTTTGAAATTTTATCGAGATTTTGTCTCGCAATTGATAGTAAATCGTTCTTTCTATTGTTTCGTGACAAGTTATAATGATAACATTCTTCCATTTAAAAAAATAATAATAATAAAATTTATATTCGCTATTATTTATTGCTCCTGAAACACGTTTGAGAATTTATATATATGTACGTAATTTTTAAATCATTATTATTATCGATTTTTTAACCATAATAATAATAATTTTGTGATATCTCTATAAGAAAATATGTAGAAATTATAATAATGGAGCTGCTTAGAAAATGGTTACTGTTGTAAATCCACATGAAATGTTTTTAGAACAAGACTGTAGCAGCGATAAAATTTTATCGCGCCACAAATAACGAATAAAAATGCAAAAAAAAAAAAAATTAGATTGTTCGAAAGATAAATTCACTAGAATCTCTCCAACGAAATTTTGTTCTCAATATGAGAGTGAATAAAGATCATCTACAGAGACTTCTCCAATGAAAGTCGTTTAAAGACATTCCTGCATCAGTTGTAGCAAAGAAGCTGTGCCGAACATGAACAGGATTCTTGATTTAAAAGAATTCTGTTCATGTCTGGCATGTAATTTCTATCGACTGAAAGTCGGGGAAGAATATAAAAAATTAATATAAAATTTACATTTAAATATTTAAAATTTTCATATGGTTGTAAAATTGACTTTTTTTTTATTAATGTTAATGATATATCCGTATGTGGTTACATAAATTTTATTATTAAATAAATTGTAATAATAAAATTTTACAGTGTACATACATGTGATTAATGTAAGTTTTAATCGATATTTTCTGTTTTAATTAATTAAATTTTTTAAAAAACCGAGTTCACACGAGTTAATACCAAATCAATGAACTGAGAGCATATTAATGTTGTTTGTCCAGTACTTTGCCAAGTATAGACTAATTAAATAAAATAAAAAAGAGTGAAAAAATATATAATTTGATTGAGAATAATGGATAGTATTTTTGATTGGGAACTGTAACAGTTTCTGCTTGGTGGATTTTATTGAAGTTCTTTGAAATAAAAAATGTTGAATAAAAGTTTTGTTAATTTTGATCCCTGAAATCATATATTGTTAATATTAATAAAACTCGTCATGCAAATTTGTGTAAAACAAAAATTTGTAAGATGGCGAATTTGTAAAACAAAATAGCAAATTTGAGATTATTTTAGCGATGCGAGAGATTCGAGTCGTGCGATTTGTCGCTGAAAAAAAATTCGAGTCGCGCGATTTTGTCGCTGCGAGAGATTCCAGTCGCGCTATTTTGTCGCTGAGAGAAATTCCAGTCGCGATATTTAGATACAAAAGCAACTCTGACGCTCAATTCCGATTGTATGTTCATAATAATTGTTTTTGTTGGTTTCTAGCGTATTGCTATTAATAGTATTTCATTACGCTTGGCATGCTATAAAAGGGGAACACAAAAGTATGAAAGACATGATTGATGACGATTTTTCTAATATAGTGCTGCATAGTCTGAAGCAGAATGATTGATTTTTTTAAATCTAAATTGACTAACAGTGTCTTGTTTAAAACACTTTTAGATATGCAAAACTCCTAAAAATCAAGTAAATCAAGAATTTTTTTCTATAATTATTTTCAACTGTTGTTGTTCAAAATATAGTTTTACATGTACCATTTATAAACACTGAAATTTCTTTCAATGTTGCTTAGAACAATTAATAAAAATATTCGGCACTGCTAAGCAATTTTATCCGATTCTGTGCTTCTTATATAACGTTGACAGTTTTCTATCAATTAAAATTATTAACAGTAACTGAACATAGTCGACTCTCTAGATTCATTCTTTGAAGTGCTTCAACGACTGTAAAGAAAAATTGAAAAAGAGAACCTTTTTCTATATTTTTCGCAAAGAATATAAAAAGTATTGTGTTTAATAAAATTCTATCCAAACTTTTCAAAATTTTTATAATAATAATAATAATAATACTAAAAAAAATTCAAAAGTTTGAAGTATGGAAAGGATAGAAAAATTAATCATATAAAAATTCCCATTAATTATTTACATAAATGCCACCAATTCTAAATCGTTTAATTAAGAAAAAATGGAAGTATATCTCCATATAAGGTTTATATTTTCTTCTAAAATTTAATTATCGAGAGAAATTTAATATCAAAAGTATAATTAATATTTTTCTTGGTAGAGAATTTGGTCGAAAACAAAAATCGCATTTTCGTACGAAGGTAAATATTATTCAGAGGTGGAAGAAGAAGGTTCTATTTATAGTCTCGTGTTGTTCTATTAAGCGAATTTTCTAAGTGCTTTTCCTAGTTTTATTCGAAAGATCTATATTTGTAAAAAAAAAAAACAAAACTCGATTTGTTATAGTCACCTGCAGGCATTTGCAAAAAGATTTAGTCTGTAATCAGAGTCTTCAAATCTTCCGGCAGATGTTTGTTACATCTGTCGGATTCAAACACTTGCTCCCATCTTTTCTCTGATTTTTTTTTATTTATTTATCAAAAATCTCTGAACGGAACAAAAAAGACGAATAAAATTTATCCTTAGATAGATAAAAAATTAAAAAAAAAAACGAAAATATAAAAGCTAAAAATAAACAAATTCGATGGGATTTGTTTATAAAACTTATCGAGTGTTTTAAACTATGCACTGATGACTTCTTCGACTGATTTTTCCTATTGAAAAAAGTAGAGAAAAACATTTTTCTTGTGTGATGGATGAAATGTTTGATCTTCAAAATATTTAACGCCGTCTCCTGAATATTTTCGCGTACTCCAAATAATAATAAATCGCGAAAAGGCATTTTAATTGAATTGTTTTCTTATTTTTCCCCCTCGCTCGGCAAGTTTTGCGTGATTTGCTTTAATTGAAAATTTATTTTATAATTAAATTCGACCATAAATAAAAACAAAATAGTTCTTTTAATGAAACGTCACCATCACATACTTTCAAACATTCTTTGTTTGTCTAACGAAATTTTTAGATTTTTGCCTGACTGTATCGAACGAAACTACTAATTAACAACATAATTATTGTCTTACAACATAAACTTGTATCATTGTTGTCTTTGTCTACCGTTCTTTCGATGTGATATCAGTTGAAGATCATCGTCTCTCCTCATAATTAATCTTTTATACTCCTGTATCGATGCATGACAGAACGTTATATTTTTATACCATGTTTTCCTACTCAAAATTAGATTTTTTTCTACAAACTGTAGGCGTAAAATGTTTAATAATGTCATACGATTCATTCATTCGTGAAACTAAATATAGGAAACGTGAATAGTTTCTATTTTTGGATGACAAAAGTAGACCAGAGACAAGTTCAATAATAAGACAGAGAATCTATTGATAGATGCTGATATTGAAAGGAATGCTGTCTATCGATAATTACTGATGCCTGAGCATGATTTCTGTACTCATACGATTTTTCCTGAAGCGGAAATCTTCTTTTAGCTTTGTTTCTTTGGTATCTCTCGATTTCTTGATTAAAACTTGAATACAATCGTATAAAAAAATAATAAAAAAACTGCATTATGATTAAGTCGTGATGAATGTGAATTAAATGAATTCCAATCAATGGAATACTTATTAATAACCACTCGAGTTTCCTCGAAGACACTTCAAAACTACAATAAAAATATCTCTGCCTCATCCATCAATATGTTCTCGCTTATGTAATATTGAAATTCTGGATGGAAGATCCATCGGAATAGCTCTGTATTAATAGATCACATCATCTTTCTTACATAACTTATACATTAGTTATGCCAAATATGAAGTGAATGCATTAAATTTTTAGAAAAATCGTTTTAAACTTAGATTTATTTCCTGTTCTAAAACTTTATTTTTTTCCTACCACTTTCGAGTAATTTTAAACATTCAAAAACGTCATAATTATGAAGATCTCAATTTTTTATGACCATTAATAACTTCGATTTGCATTTTTTTCAGTAAGTTTATTTGTTAAATGTATCGATGCTTCTATGGTTAATTTTATATAAAATTTAAGTAGAGAATATATAAATTTATTTCTCCAATAAAGATCCAGTCTGCTATTTTTCTCTAGAATGTAGTTTATTTCGGAAAGTAACTTGAGTGATATCGCTAGTTGAGAAACCATCGAAATAAAGGATGCCATTAATAATAACCATAATAAAAAAAAAGTTGAATCTAAAACATTAAGTTGCTCTATTCTGAGAGTCATTTATCTCCTAAATTTTAGGAAAGAATTTCATTTAAAGATAGTCTCAATATTATTTTAAATTATATTTTTATAGAAGAATGTTCAAATTCCATTTTTTTTTTTTTTTTTAATTTCATATATGGTTTTAGTCAATACAAACTTTTTCGTAAGACTTTTTGTTTGTTGATGAAGTTCAACAGAATACGTGGATTTTTTTTCTTTATTCTAAAGGGAAAAAATAGAATAAATTTCTGAAGATTTAACAATTTAACTATAAAAATTAATCTAAAATAATTTATTAGAAGTGAGAATGAATGACAGCTGAGTAGTAACAAAACTTAAGAATAATTTTTTAACAAAAAATAATAAATCTTGCGCTTAAGATCTTCATCATCACCGTCAAAACAAGTGGTCTAAAGCGCTAGAATATTTTTAACAGCAAATAATAAATCTAGCGCTTAAGATCTTCATTATCGCCATCAAAACAAGTGGTCTAAAGCGCTAGAATATTTTTTAGCAGAAAATAATAAATCTAGTGCTTAAGATCTTTATTATATCTATTTAAAACAAGTGGTCTAAAGCGCTAGAATATTTTTAATAGTAAATAATAAATCTAGCACTTAAGATCTTCATTTATAGCCATCAAAACAAGTGGTCTAAAGCGCTAGAATATATTTTAGCAGAAAATTTAAATCTAGTGATTAAGATCTTTATTATAGCTATCGAAACAATTGGTCGAAAGCGCTAGAATATTTTTTCCTCATAAATCACTAATGTGTTCTTTTTATTTATGCAAAATATTTTAAATTTTAGATTAAAAAAAAAAATTGATTGTTCTACTTTAAAATATTTTAAGTCGAAGCAGTAAAGAGAGGATATTCTGAAGGGTTATCATCTTTGTGAAATATGTGCTCTATTCAAAATTGAACAATTTTTTCCCCTCCAAGTTTTCAACTTTATAGGGAAAAAAAATGCTTTTATATAACTTAAGTTTATAATGGCGTGCTACTGTAGCCATCATTCATTATTTTTTTAATTTCAGAATTTTCAAGAATGATCGATGGAGAAAAAAATGCGCAAAATTGCCGATTAATCGATTGTTTAAATCGTGAGCAAAATAGTATCTAACTTAAAGAGTAATTCGCGATTCTTGCATTTGCTAATAAATAATTAACCATTATAATGTTTAATATCAAATTCCTTACTAGCTATTAGTCCTCCTGCTGTGGTTAAATGCAAATTCTTGCCATCTCTTTAATCATCTCGATCAACGTTCGTATTAGAGAGAAAATTCATCACGTTAAGAATTTACTGCATAATTTGTTTAAATACTTAACAAAAAAAAATTGCTATTGAAAATAAGAATTCTGAACTACCAAATTTGTTTGGTTTTAACGTCCTTCTTTACTCCATGTCGCCAGTCTTGGCTATTGTTTCTGGCTCTGTTCCATATGTTGGCATTCGTGCTATTGTAAGACGAATTTAATTATATATTTTTATTAACATTAAATTTTTCATTTTATGTTATGAATATATTCAGCTAATCTTACTTTTTGGCTAATCTTTCAAAAAAAAAAAAAATATTCTTTTTATGTTATGAATATATTCAGCTAATCTTACTTTTTGGCTAATCTTTCAAAAATAAAAAAAATATCAAGGTTTAAATAAGTAACCACGTGTATTGGGATTCTGATCAATGTTTTTAAATTGCACTTTTTCTACTTTACGACGATAGTAATGTTAAAAAATTAATTTATATTTTTCATTGAATATATTGATTTCAGTTAAATTTCTGAAGTTAAAATAATAATTTTCGTATCAGAATGTAGTACACAAAAATAGAAGAAAATTCTCAGTCAGTGGGTACAAAATTCCAAAATGTGTACAAACAAACAAAAAAAAAACTAAATTTGTTTGAAAAAATTGACTAAAACTGAAAATTTTTTACAAAGACTATTTTATTCTAGAAATTATTTTATTACTAAAATATCTAGAAATAGCCTATAAATAGAAATTATTCTATTTCTAGAATAAAATAAATTTAACATGTGAATAAGTAAATAAATAAAATAAGAAAGGAATTTGTATTACTTGAAAAAAAAGAATTTATTATAGAAATTATTCAATTACATATATTATAGAAAATTATTCTAATTCTAGAATCTTTATAGATTTATTAGTAATTGAAATTAATCTATTTCAAGAATGTCTAAAACTAATATTCAATTCATTTCAAACAACTCGAGAAATAGACTAATTTCTATAACTCTAGAAATATAGAAATTAATCTATTTCTCCAGTTGTTTGAAATAAAGTGAAGTTTATTATAGAAAATAATCAATTCTAGACATTCTAGAAATAAATTAATTTCAATTACTAATATATCTATAAATATTGTAGAACTAGAATAATTTTCTATATCTGTAATTGAATAATTTCTGTAATTAATTCTAGTCTTCTTCAAGTAATACAAATTTTCTTATTTTTTTATTTATTCACATGTTAAATTTATTTTATTCTAGAAATAGAGTAATTTCTAGAATAGAATAAAAATAATAATTTAAAATTGAGTTTATTATAAAAACCATTATTTATTATTAAAGAATATTCTATTCTATATATTATTTTTATTTTATAGTACAGGTCGTATTCTTCAATTGAATAGAATTTTTAGAAAAAAAACAACGTGTTGTTTTTTTAGAATTTAGATAATAAAATAATAATAAAAAAATTCTTATTATTTATAAAATAAAAGCTTGGCCGCTAACACTTCTAAATAATTAAAACAAAACATATTTTATTATCTTCATGATAAAAAATAAAAATAATTAAATTTTCTCAACATTACTTAATCCAAGAAATTATAAATGCCAAAGCCATTATCGCCGTAATAAAATTGAAGACAGTGCTGTAGAATAATTAAACTATCAGGAATATTTTATAACATTAGTTTAAAATGGATAATTAGATTTAAAACAATAATTTCTGGATTAAAAATATAAGTATACCTGTTGATGTAGAGTAACACTAAACGCAAAAATCGATTCTATTTATGAATTATATACGTTTTAGCTTTACTAGTTTTGCCAAAATTCTGATTAAAATAAAATTTTTGCTGTTAACTTCAACGTGATGTTTAAAAGAGGTCACGTACCATATTTAACTAGTTATAATACCACATATTAAATTTTACAGAAAATAGGATTATCGCATCTGGGGCAATTCTGGATTAATTTATATACGGATTTTTATTTTAATCCTAATATATCTCTCTCTCGAGAGAGAGAACAAAGTAGGTTTTTGGGTCAAAATTAGATAAGCGAAAATTACGGTATATTAACTTTTATAATATTTTTGAAACTCCTAAAATTATTATTAATATTAAATGTGTTTTGTGGTAAAATGTGCCAAACAAACGTGTATTTTCGTGCCATGCTGTTACAGTATGTTAATTATAGAATAATGTCGTGATTTATGCTACATTTAAAGCGTGTGTGAATTTAAATGGCAGGAATATTTGTTAAATATTCTTGCGAATTCGTATTACTTGAAGAAAAACTGGAATTTATTATAGAAATTATTCAATTACACATATTATAGAAAATTGTTCTAGTTCTAGAATATTTATAAATGCGTTAGTAATTGAAATTAGTCTATTTCTCGAATTCTTTGAAACAGAAAATATTCAGTTCTAGACATTTCTAGAATGTCTAGAATTGAATATTTTCTATTTCAAACAATTGGAGAAATAGACTAATTTAGATGCGTTAATAAATTTGTATCTTTAATAAAGCAAAAATGTATATATTTGTGACATCAGATTGCTTTTTAATCTATTAGCATTTGAAGACTCTTTCAGTAAATGGATTTCTTGAAAAAAATTTTTTTCTTTTCCTCCTCCTCCAACTTTATATTCGTTTGATTTCCATTACAGACGATTATTTGTTTGATAGATCGTATAATTAAAACACGAAAACTGTTGTTAAAAAAAAATTGGAAGTAACTTTTCTCATCAATATTTCTACATTTGCTCGATGTCGACGACCTTTACGTATCATCTATTTGCGATTATCGTTGTCATGGTAACTGATCCCTATCAAGTGATAGTATCCTCTTCCGTCTTGCTTCAATTAAATCCAGTAGTGCACATTAAAAAAAAAGAAGTCTGAAAAGTTCTCGAAATCATGCAAAGCTCTCTCTCTCTCTCTCTCTTTAGCATCCATAAATAATTCCATCTTTATTAAAGGAAACCTTATAAAAATTTATTTCTAAATTTGTGGAATTACCTGTATTTTCTATATAGGATATTCGATAAAAATGGTTATTGCATCACGAACAAATTTATTTATTAATACATAAAGGAGTTATATGAATTGCATTAAAAATTATTAAATTTTTGTAGATTTTTTATTATTCGTGTTGTCGAGTTTTTTTATGCAAATTTATTAAATTTTAACAGGGAAATTTCGAGATGCGTGTGGATAATCTCAGATTAAAGTGACACTTTTTCCCCTGGTGAATGACTAGTTTAGAAACAAATTAATAAAACCGGATTATGTCAGAAAACCGGCACATTTATCCGATTAATTTAACGTCGCGTTAAATGATAGCTGGTTCCTGTTCTGTAACAAAAATATATATATTAAAATTATAATTAAAATAGATATTATTATCGTTAATTAACAAAACGTATATAAGTAATCTTCTCTAAGTTTCGAGGATAAATTTTCTATCATCCTCCTTCGTGAAGATACTTCTTCGTTTTGATTTTACCTTAATATTTTGATCTTGTCTGTGCTTTATTCTTTATCCTATAATCCCCAATTCTTTATCTGATCTTTCAGAAAGAGAATCTGTAACAAATAATAAGATAAACTTGAATGCCTTTCTGTATATTGCTCTCTAATGCACCAATTATTTTTGTCTGCAACGAATGCACGTTTTTCTTCTTTAATTAAATTTATAATTAACAAATTATGAAAATTAACCAGACCGTTACTGTTTATACTCCAGGGAAAATCGTAAAAATCCGCAAAAGTTATCGAGATAATCGAATTTTAGACATTCGTATATATATAAAGTGCGGCTATCGATATTCTTTAAAGTGTTTTGGCTACTTTAACGCGAAGAGACTTTTAACGTTAACCAGAAACCACCGGATTGCTAACCGAAATTAAATGCTGAGTTATGTAATTAAGGTGACAGATTTTCATTAAAACTCTCATATATACGAACTTTAAAAATATTCTAAGCGCTTTAATCGAATTAAAGATTACACAAACAAAGAGTAATTACGCAATCAAATGCATAATTTAACTGCTCTGTTGTTGTTGTTGTCCTCTCATATATACGAACTTTAAAAATATTCTAAGCGCTTTAATCGAATTAAAGATTACATAAACAAAGAGTAATTACAACGTACGCAATCAAATGCATAATTTAACTGCTCTGTTGTTGTTGTTGTTGTTGTTGCTGCTGCTGCTGCTGCTGTTACTCGAACAATTAAACGTATTCGAATTTAACAAATCGATTTAAAAATTCGATAACGATATAATTGCTCGATGGCCAATAATTTTTCTCTGTCTGGAGATTAATTTGAAGGTAACGGATAGGTTTATTGTAATAAGCGCCACGTTTAATCGATAGAATCGATTAATTAAAAATACATCACAAAATGACTAAACTCTTGATCAATATGGAAATGTTCAATAACTCCTGTCACATTTCCGTTAATTATTGTCATAATTATCTTTTCTCTTAATGGTTTTTCTTTTAATATCTTTAATTGTGTAGAAAGTAATATAATATACTAAAATGGTTATCGTGGAAAGATGGTTATCCTTATTGTTTCTTCCATTTTTAAAGAAGGAAAAATACTCAACTGTGATTGATTTTAAAGATTACCGAACGGAAACATGCACGTCAGAGACTTTCAAACAATCGGCTATCGATATGGAGACGTGATTGATTAAACTTTGGACTGATTAACTATTAAGCCGTGATAGATATGCAAATTATATATTATCGCCGAGCTACATGCTAGAGAATACATTCTGTTTTCTAAGAAAAATTTATTTCGACGGTAAATAAATACCAGCAGAACTTTTTATTGGAAAGATACGGACATACGGGATCACAATGCTAAAAAAAGATAAATTGCTTCTGTCCAAATGGGAATTGAATATGCTATCCAACCAACCTTATTAATAACTATTCATTTTTATAACTAGATTAAATATAACTTACAAATATTTTTTAAAAATTTATTACAATTTATTAGTTATCAATACAACTATATTCTTGCATCCCAAGAAATCGAGATCGAGATTAATCGAAATCGATTACTCGATTAAAATTGCTTAATCTTTAGTCTATTTAAATTTTAGTCGATTCACAGATCAATCGATTAATCTGTGAGAATTTTAATGAAAATCTGTCACTTTAATTACATAACTCCGCATTTAATTTCGATTAATCAATTAATCGAAATTAATCGATTAATCTCAATTCATCTGAGCTCTCGATTTCATCATCTCGATTAATCTCAGCTCTCAATTTCATCATCAGTTTTTATTTACAGAGTAATCGAAATCGAGTAAAGCTTTAAACTTTACTCGATTTCGTTAAAGCTAAGTTAAAGCTTTACTCGATTTCGATTGCCCTGTGAATAAAACCGACAATTTTATCGATTAAATGGATTTTTAAGACACGTTTTCATTTTTTTTTTCTACGCATAATAATGCTAATCGCTTTCACCGGAAGTGACGTTTAGTATCAAAATTCCACAAGTTAATTACGAGCAAACTGCTAATCACAAATTACATTTGCACTATTGCATGTTGACAAACTTAAAAGACGCGATGCTCATGTTCATTTGCGATTACAGTTAATAATAGATCACTGAACTCTATCGTGTTCGATAAATTTCTGTTGTTGAGGTTGGGTTGAGGAAATTAATCGACACATGTCAAACGACGAGAGAGAGAGAGAGAGAAAATAAAACCACACAGACGTGTGTATGTCCCGTTAAAGGTCGATCCGGAATGTAAATGATAAAAATCCGGGTTAATGCGACAGATCACAACAGCAGCAGCAGCAATAACAACGGAAAAGTACTAAATTAATACGATTTGCATAAATTTGAATATAATAAAATAAACCAGATTTGTTCGATTTAAATAATTAGATAGGTGCAAATTAAATTTGATTACGACTCTATCCTTTTTAACAATTACTTCGCCTACACTTTATATCGTGAGCGACTTTCTCCCTAGAGAAGATAATTAAAGTTCTTCCATAAATAAAAGAACCGATTTCAATCGCATGACGTCATAATGTCCCACTTTCACTTAAAACACACACACACACACACACACACAGAATATATCGATTTTGAAATTTACACGCGGCTTGTTTACGTCATCATAAAACAATACTCTACTACACACACAAGTATAATTGCCGCGTATGTATTAATTGTAGAAACAAAGTATTGTGACATCTAATAAAAGGCAGTATTGTGTAAGTAATCAGTTAAAAACAATAGCCAATTGTGCGGTTTACGTGTTCGTTATCATTACTGGAAACTGTTCTAGTTTGCCTGACTGAATTAAGGTTAACAAAATGTTGATATACTATTTCATAACCTGTAACGAGGCGGGGTTTGGCTAGAAAAATAATTAAATGCCAACAACCTACTACCCCCAACCTTATAAGAAGTTTATGCATACATCCATAGCACATAAATATTACAAATTCAAGTTAAAGGTCGCAATCGTTAATACTGTGTGCAACATATTCCGTATTGTTCTCGATATTCTAGCGATTTAGCGCTCGATTTATCTTTACAACCGTCATAAATAAGTAAAAAAAAAATATTATATTGTTCAGTTAAGCGTTAACCAAGTGTAGAGTGGTTTCTGATATATAAAAAGTTCGTTTTTGTGGATAAAAATGAGCATATTCCGTAAATGAGCATATCTGCAATTCCGACTGTGTAACAAGGCAGTGGAGCGATCAATGCCATCCCATAATATTATAGAATATATATATATAAAGTTGACTTTCAAGAAATCAATCGACCTTCTCAAAACATCAATCGGGAAAACGAAGAAGGAAGGAAAAAAAACCATTAATCTTCATTGATATCGATTAAAATTTCAAAAACTGAATATTCCAATTTCGTTCGCAAATCGATTTTCCTTTTATCCTTCCTCCTCCCAGAAGAATAAAAGTAAAGAGAGTAAAGTTACAGCAACAGTTATGCCTATAAATATAAATATAAACAGCGCGCACAAATTTATGGCATCAAAATAATTAATTAACAATTTATTAAAGTGCATAATTTATGAATTGTCTTGTAACGCGTTAAATTTACCGGTACGTCTGTCTGTTTAGACACTGTTAAAGACTTTAAATTGATTATTAAAAATTCCATTTTTAGGACCGATAAGCGTGTATATCGAGAACGATTATGGCGTTAGTTAAGATAAATTTTATACCGGAGACAACTGGAATCATTAAAGTTTAAATATAGAAACACAACAACAGCCGCAAGTAATTTATTTAGGATATGCCAAATGTTAATGACAGTCGGTTTGTCTACACGTATATAGAGAGGCGTACGTTTGTCTGCAGCGCAAACAGAGAAGAAACGTTTTATAAAATCGTTAATTTGGCTTTTTTTTAGTAGAAAATCGCCATTTTGTAACAGAAAAATGGATAATCGTGTCAAAAATCACGAGCAACTTTTATATCGCAGTTTGTCGCAAATTATAACTTTTACGATTGTTTATGTCGTGTGCGTTATGCGCTATATATGAACAGAGAATTGCTTGTTTATTATTTATAATGTATGCAGATAAAAATAGGAATAAAAATGGTAGACATTTAAACTCTTTTATCTCTAGTAGACGTGAGTGTGTATATTGTTTTATTCGAATATATTTTTGTAAGACTGCGATAAGAGCAGATAAACATCTTTACATGCGAGTATTTGTTCGAATGCGAAAGAAACCAGTCGCATCTGCTATAGATAAAAAGAGATCTTAACAAGATGGCGACGCATTTGTTTCCACTTTTGAAGAATCTATCGATTTAATTTTATATCGGAACACGAACGAGGATGATATATATATATATTCCCTGCACATTAAGTAAAGAGAATAATAGATTATTAGAGAGATATATACCGCACTGTCACTCGCATAATCCATTTATGATAGGAAATCTACTTGATGTGATCAAAGGGATTGCATTAACGCGTTAACTGGAGAGCGACAGATCGTTAATTAAACTCGAGCTCTTCAACACATTTTCTGATATAAAAAAAATATATATATATATATACAGGTGTGTATAAGTGCAACTGTTGCACTACCTGGCTGATGCACCTGTTGTCGATTTATAAGCGAAAGAAGTCCTTAAAAACTTTTATCTAGTTAGAGAAATCTTTTATTTTCTATCCTTCCAACTTTATCTTTCACGGGCTATTACTTTCCTATCTGTGGTTTTGTGTTGTTGGGAGTCAGAAACATCTTGTTTATCGATACAACTGCAAGTTGTTTCCAATCGCCATTAGTTTTGTTAAAAGTGAAAGAGAAGTTATTTTTTCCTTTTCCTTGTCTGTACCGTGTGCTACCGTTATTTTCTATCAATGAGTGAGTATGTTTATGTACTCATATGTTTGTTAACAATAAACCATTTAACTGACTGGGGAAGACCGATACCATTAAGACAGGTGTACCTGACAAGAACCAGCATTATGTGTCATCGGGTGCAGTTGACATTTCGTATTGGTTGTCCCAGGAGTTCTAGAACACCTGTAAGGCCTCGAAAGAAACGATTTTATTTTTATATACATCTCTCACGATTTTCTTATCGATTGACTGGGCATTATCGTGATTCGAGCGATAAATATCGATGTTTGCAAGGAAATTAAACTGGCGACAGTATTTCTGCAAGGAGGAGGAAAAAAAAAATTGGATTTTGTGTGTTAAAAGTCGCCGGTCGTAACGTAACATGTGCAGCCTCGGGTCGTAACGATCACGTGAACATAACATTTTCAGTATAGATCGATCACGTATGGCCCATTATTCAATTCCACAATCACGTGACTGATGGCAAACCGTCAGAGTACTGTCAACATTCAAAAACGTCGCAAAATTACGATTTTCGCGATTAATCGAGTTGCCGATTCACAAGAGGAGAAACCTTAACGATGACTAAAACAAGGAAAAAAATTGGATTTTATGTTAAAAGTCGCTGGTCGTAACGCAAAATCTGCAACCTCGTGTTATAATAATCACGTGAATATTAACATTTTCAGTACAGATCGATGACGTATCGGTCATCATTCTTTGATGGTTTGCAATCAGTTACAATCACGTGACTGGTTGCAAACCATCAAAGAACTGTCAACGTTCAAAAAAACGTCGCAAAATTACGATTTTCGAGATTAATCGAGTTGCCGATTCGCAGGAGGCGAAACCTTAACGATGACTAAAAGGAGGGAAAAAAATTGGATTTTATGTTAAAAGTCACTGGTCGTAATATAAAATCTGCAGCCTCGGTTGTAACGATCACGTGAACATAACATTTTCAGTACAGATCGATCACGTATCGCCCATTATTCTTTGATGGTTTGCAATCAGTTACAGTCATGTGACTGGCCATCAAAGAACTGTCAACGTTCAAAAAAAAACGTCGCAAAATTACGATTTTCGCGATTAATCGAGTTGCCGATTCACAGGAGGAGAAACCTTAGCGATGACTGAATAAAAATAAAAATCTTTTTGCGCCAAAAATGCTGATTTGTAGGCAGTTTTTATACGGTTTCCATCACGTATATCACTTCCTGTATTTATATATATAAAAATAAAGAATGAAAAAAATGGAAGTTATTACGATTTCAATCAGAAAATTTGTCTTATATTGAGTTATAAATTTTTATAAATGATAGCCGAGCGAATTAATGGAAGGCACAAACATATCATTCATCTTTTATACGATGTCACTGCAACACACGAGTTGCATGCAAAAAAAAAAAGAATCCTTTCGTGTTTCCACTCTCGGGATGGATGAAGATAGTCTGCAGATGCCATCAAAACATGGAATTATTCCGACATAATGATAACTTTATACAAACTGAATATTACCTACATAAAATTGCTAAAGTTTCCAGACGAATTTTTGTATGCTTACAAGTTTTTCCAGACGTCTGAATCTTAATTCGGAAAAATAAATTATTTTTATATAAACGCTCCATTTAATTTTCGAAAAATGTTTTTTTTTTTTTTTTCCTCGTATCTATAAAGTTTTACCCCCATTAATTAAAATTTAGGAAAATATTTAAATATTTTAAAAAGGAAAAAAAAAAATATCGCTAATGGTCACGCTCTTGTTCAGTTGCGTGTTTGGGGGAGAAAAAATATTTTTAAAAAAATGTTAAATACTTTTAAGAATGTGAACTGCATTCATTATTAAGTTGCTGGTTATTGCTGATGCAAATTTTATGTTAAGAACAGCATTTTCTCCACTTAAAGTGGCTTTAAATCTAAACAAAATCAGCTACAATGAAGTAAAACTTTCTGCAACGAAATTTTACTGCAAAAATCCATTTTCTTTGCAGAAAAAAAAAAACCATTTTATGTGCTCGAGTGCCAAGCAAACTTCCTATTCTTTCTTTTAATAACTTTTTCCCCCTTAAGTAATATTTTCTGTTTTAATTTTTTTTTTTCTTTTCTTTCAGCCGACTGCAGTTTTCTTCTGGCCAACGCTCAGATTGTGGATTACCCGATTGTTTATTGCTCAGAAACGTTCTGCAAGATTTCTGGTTACAATCGAGCCGAAGTAATGCAAAAGAGTTGTCATTGCAGTTTTATGTACGGTGAATTAACCGATAAATCGACCATTGCAAAAGTGGAAATGGCGCTGGATAATCAACTACAAGACCAATTCGAAATTCTTCTCTACAAGAAAAATCGTGAGTAGTTCTTCTCCTTTTCTTACTCTACATAATTACTGCTAATTATGTTTTAAACTATGACATCCTGACAAATTTTTTATACGTCAATAAGTGAGTTAAACACGATTCTACTATTGATCTTTGACAGATACGTGCCTGTTTATCATATTCTTCGCTAAGTAACCTTTAATGATCGTCTTAAAATGTCACATTTTTACGTGTTTCTAGTTGATCCGATTATAGAAGACATTCTAAAATTTGGTACTTTACTATTTATATATATGTAAAGCATTAATAATTCATAGTTCTCTTACAATCTTTAATAATTCATGAAAGGAAGAGAAAAAAAATTCTGTTTTGTCTCGTATATTAACATTTATAGAGAGCAACGTCCTTCGTACAAAGCATAATTCTCAGTATTAAATTGCAAAATTAGTGATATTATGCAGTAACAATGCTTAGAATGATGGCACAGTACTCTTTTTTTTCTTCTTTTTGTTCGTTGAGTGTATAAAATACAAATTGCCTTAAGTTTCAAAAAAAATAAAAATACGCAGTGCAAAGATTATTTTCAACATTATTTCCCTTTAGGGAATTTTATTTTTAAAGGGGGAAAAGTAAGAGAGAAATTCCAGACATGTTTACTTAGGAGAATTCACCCACGAGTTAAATTTAAATGGAACCACAAATGTTACTTTAATGTTGTTTTTTATGACTTTTAATCGAAGAGTTTTCCCTTCCTTGATGTTAGTTTGTAACCATAACAAAATTTTCGATCAAAAAAATAATTCGAAAATAAGATTATATACGTACGAATCTAACTCTAGAATATTTTTCATCCTCTCTTTTTTTCTGGTTACTCTGGAAGATAAACAATTATTTAACGTTGTTTCCTTATAAAATATTTAATCTGGATTCTTCCGGAAGGTGTAAGACACACTCATTTATCATATTTTTATTTTACTTAAAAAGATTTTTTTATTTTATATTTTTTTTTCTCGCTCTCCAAAATTGCAGATTCCCATCATTGTGACAAATAGAGAGAAAATTCCAATATATCGAAAAATGGGGATTTCCAAAGAGGCGTTGGAAATCCCTGCTTTATGGCTAAAGGTTTTCGCAGGTGTTCATCATTCTGTAAATTTGTAAAACTTCCCCTTCAAGTAGAAGAAGGAAAAAAAATAAGCGCGGTAGGAACAGTATCACAAAATCATTTTTACACCTTGATAAATCTAGTTTTGCAAGATCTTTCCTCCATCATTATAAATAATGGTGTGGAGAGAAGAAGAAGAAAAAAAAAACGATATTTTCAATTCTGGATGCGAGTTGCTTCCTTCATCCAAAAAAAAAAAATCGAAAAAAATTATACCTATCGGATAAATTGGATGCGAAATTTTTTCGTGATGCAAATCTAATTAGGCACGCATGTTTTTTTTTAAACGGTAACCATCATCATCATCAGATTTTTCTGCATCCCTCCAACTTACTGTATATGTAATCCTATCCATATACAGCACGCACACACGCAGCATCTACCTTGAAATGATCTATCAGATCGTCTCCAATCCACGTTACAACTTGTTGATTTTAAGAGTTCGTTCACCCAGTTGCTAGGAAACTCACGTCATACGTGACGTCGTCTCGCTATTCATTAATTATTCACCGGAGGAGAAGTTTTATCGCTCATATTATTTTTTCATTTATTTTTTTCCACGTCTCACTGCACTAATTACACAAAAGAGAGTTTAAAATTTTGTGCAAAACGTGCAAAAGAACAGGATGAATACATGATCATTCCAAATTCAAGGTGTAAATTATCGAAAATCGAACGATTTTATTATAAAAATAACTTAAGTTCGCCGCTACCTACGTGTTCAATATGGCTGAATCTCCTTCTCTTCATTATCATCATCATCCGTTCTCCTTTTGTTCATGACCTTATTTAGATCAATAATTCTTGTCCCGTCCCTGATTCGACATTTTATGACCTAGATCTAAATATTTTCCTCCTCCTTAAACACTATTTATAGTACTTTCTGCTACTTCTAAATCCGAGCACGGATATGACTATAGCTATTTACTATTTTCGTATGGTAGATAATTAAATTTAACAAGTGGAAATACCTTATTAAGAGGGCGAAAAAAATTCGGAGAAAAAAAATTTGGTTCCATGTTTATCCACGTTAAACGGAATATAGTATTTTTAACTCACGCCATCGGTTTATTTCCAATCGTCACGCAAATCTCGAATAACCCAAAGCACAATTATAAGCGTAACGTGTATGCAATTTTTCTATAGTCAATAACTTCTATTAACGTACTCTAAAGGTCACTCTCTACTTTAAAACGTTCTCATTCTTTCTGCTTAATTATTATTATAATTTAATCATCGCCTTAATCGATTATATCATTAATCGCGATCAGAAAAAAATATATATTTATATTAATAATTTATCTTAATACTAAATTTCTCATGTTTTAATTAATTCTGGTGAAAATTAACTTGTTAAATAATTGATTAATGAAGTTTCACGTTCATTTTGACTTATAAGTGACACTTTTTAAAATTTTTAACGTTTAAGAATCGCATGTTAACAACTACAACAATCTACGAGTTCTTAGTTTGTTGATGATACAGATGGTCAGTAAGAGGGGGAGAAATATATTTTTTTTTACTTGATAGGAAGTAAAATTCGTACTTTATTTAATTACACCTCTCTGTCAACATAACTGAATGTAACTAAGTTCTCAGAAAAGTATTTATTGATCAAGAGATAATCGGATTAGACCGGTTACCCTTTGACAAGAATCGATTTACTTTCACAAAACTTTAGATCTTAGTAGTTAATAGAAAAAATTTTTTTTTTTCCTTTCACTCCACCTCCTTTCTTATCTAGAAAAGTTGCAATTGAAAATTAAACAGTCTGCCTTCGATTCTGACGGCCATTTTTTTCGGTTATTTCAATTCGATTATCCAGAGAGCGAGAAAGTACTTTAGAACTGCAATTGAATTTCTCTAACAAAGCAGCACGGTTAATAAAAAAAAAATATATATTAACTTCCGATGCAGGTGTGTGTGCACAGATTCCTCTTCCTCGTTATCTTCTTTTTTTCCACGAGATGATGAATGCTGGACATAGAAATATCCGGTTGTCGACGCCTATTTATGCTTCCAGTCGAGAAAAATCTATTTAAATCGTCGAAAGATCAATTTTAATTAGGCACATAAAGTAGATTTTTCTTTAAAAACATAACTATATGCATAACAAACTATGTAATTAATTGATAGCAACTAATTAGATTTACAGCAATAGGAACGGCGTTAAATTGTCTTGTTAATGCAAATTAATAGCGCCTGCTGTTCGGCTTTGTCCGACTACACGTCTAACTGCGGGAAAGTACCCTTTACAGGCGCAACGTGTCTGGATTAATCTGTTTCTGCTCGATTAAGTTAATTTTTTACAATATAAAAATGCATTCAATTCCCGTAATTAAACAGATTAATTGGTTTTAATTGATAGGCATTTATATCTTTCCGAAACAGGATCATATTTACTGCATTAAAATCGAGAATGGTCAGCAACCATCGCATGTTCGAGTCGTTAAAAGTTGACGAAATTTTAATTTTTTATATTTATAGACTGATAAAAACTGTTTTCAAAACAGGATCATATTTACTGCATTAAAATCGAGAATGGTCAGCAACCATCGCATGTTCGAATCGTTAAAAGTTGACGAAATTTTAATTTTATATATTTATGGACTGATAAAAACTGTTTTGACGCATTTATTTTATTGCTAATATACAAATAAAACGTTAAACATGTTTTTTTAAGTTGGTAAAACAAATATTTTTATCAGTTTCTGATCTTGTTTTTCATCAAAGTTCAATCTTGGAGAATGCGTGATAAATTTGTTTTCCGACTTCTACGTGTTATTGTTATGACGATACAAACCAAATAATAAGAATAATAATAAGAGAATCGCGTTATCTGTTCTTTACTCAAATTGCATTACACGCACTAATTCGTTTTCTAATATTAGAACTACATTCGTATTAACATCCGATTGGAAGTGGATTTAGTGGATACTAAATAAAGTTTTCATCTCGTCGTCATCAGATCGTGTAGTTTTTCAACCCAAAATTAGATTTTTTTTTATATTACCAGCTCAAATAATTTGTTAGACTTTTATCGAGTACATCGAATAACCTCTTTTTCTAGTATTTTCCCCCCTCCTCCTTTCTAACTTTTTTTATGCTGGAAGGTTTTTTTAAATCAATAAAATCATTTAATGTTATTTTTTACAATAAAGTTCTGCCTTGCTTCTTTAATTAAATTGTTTTTTTTTTATCTTCTTTAGAAATTTCTTTTTATCTACTTTAACGTTAGTACAGTTCTTAATGAAAAATATGATGAGGTTATATATCTCCTTACATGAAAAAAATTCCCACGCATCCGAGTAAAATAATTGCAGAATGAGAAACGTTGTTTTCCAACTTTATAGCATTAAGAAGAAGAGAGGGGGGAAAAAGAGAGAGAGAAACTACATAATGTGATATTCAAGATGGATAGAGTCACTTTGAAGCTTTCTCTCTCGGATGAATAAAAGAAGAAATAATATTGTTTCGAAGAAAATTCCATCAGACAATTTAATGTCACAATTCTCCAACGATTTTTGCAAATTATGGTATTTAAGGTTAAAGAATAAGGTTTCTTCGGTTCTGTTTTTCTTGGTGATAGTTACGGAAACCAGTATTGAATTTCGATAAAAATCAAGAGCAAGTGTGTGTGTATGTGTGTCCAGTAAAGGGATAAAAAAAAGAAGAGGATATAAAGGAAAAGACAAGAATTTGCTATTTCACTAGATAAAGAAGTCAAGACGAAAGCCTGAATAATATTTTAACGTCATGTCATGCAAAGAAGGGGGTTTATATATAAGATGAAAAAATATATATTAAAAAAACATAAACTCGTCTCGTTTATTCTATTTTCTCGACTGCATACAAAAATATGTTTACAGAAACCAACGCTCTTGGAAATTAGTTTACGATTCGAAACATAAATAGCGTTAACGCGTATCTTGTTAGCATTTTAAACTGAAAAGTTGGACTGCTGAATACGGATGTCTAAACATGGAGTAGGATATTTATTCTAAGTAAAACGTTAGAATATTTATCCGCAAGTAGTAATCCACTATCATAAGATACACAAGTACTGTTACAAAATTGCCAAACCGCCCACAAAATGTCGGTAGTTGCAAACGTCGGTTTCTAAGTAAAACGTTAGAATATTTATCCGCAAGTAGTAATCCACTATCATAAGATACAAAAGTACTGTTACAAAATTGCCAAACTGCCCACAAAATGTCGGTAGTTGCAAACGTCGCTGCATTAATGCATTTATAATCTGCACGTTTATTCTCGAAAAATATTTATTTAAAATAAGCTTAAGCGTAGAAGTTGCATCGTCTCAGACACAAACAGAAGAATGGATTTCGGATAAGAGATTCCATTATGATTTTACATAAAACATGCAGATGTCATCCATAAAAATGATCAATCTGAATTTCCGATGAGATTCTACATATCCATTATTTAAAAAATAATAAAAAAAAAAATCTATCAATTCACCGAAGAAAAAAATGTTATCAATCGCAAGTTTTGCATGCCTTACATCTAATTTATACTGAAAACTTGGCATAAGTGGTGTAGATGGTTGAGTGAAAGCAAATCAAAATTTATTCACATAAAAAAATACGAATTCATTAAAATCTAGTCTCTTTAATATTAACTCATTCTGAACGATTGTAATGAAATATTCATAGGATTATAATATTAAAAAAAAAAACAATTAAAACTACAGACACAGATATAAATTTAAATTTTCTTACTTTAATGATTCCTTGATGATGCCATCGTTAGATTTTTCCAATATTTCTAACCTTTAAATATGGAGAGAAAAATCGAATAAATGGATAAGTTTTATCGCTGGGAATATGTCTTTCAATATTAGTTTAATATATCTATCGATCTCTGGTGTGATGTGCATATACACAGGTAGAGAGAGACCTGAAGATTAAGTCATACTAAGAAAATTGATGCTGTTGTGTGAGAGTGTGTGGTTATAGATAAATATTTCAATTTCTTCCACTAGCTTTTATAACTTGTTCAGGTATTTTTAGAAAGACTTGGATTCCTTTTCCCCAAATCAATATCCCTTAACAAGAAACATTCGATTTACAAGTGCTCAACAAGAATTACAGAAGCTCTATGCCAACAGGCAGCAGATTTTGTTGTTAACATGGAGGAATTTGTTCATTTTTTTGTTGTTTTCACTTATTATTCTACTCAAAATTTGATTATTATTTTTTAATCGGTAAAATAATATACGTTTTATCATTTTTTAATCATTTTAAGTAGATGCTGTTCTCGTTTTCTTTCCTGGAATTTTTTTCAATTCTCTTAAGAATTATTTTTGCTTTCAAGTTGCGCGTATATCTTATTAGATTTATAAAAATTAAATTATTATTTTATTATTATTAATAAAGGAATATTCATTTCGGCAGAGTGACTTGATTTTATTAGTTAAAAATTTTACTTCGATTCTGCATTGCTTGCTTACCCATCTTTGGAAGAATATCTGTTTACACAAATCGATATTTTTCTACGAGAGACAGGAATTTATCAGTGTATCACCTAAACGTGCAACTGAATGATATTTTAGAGATTTTTATTGAGCTCGTTTTACGCGGTTAAAAATGGAAATATGCGCACGAAGAGAGATTATAATGAAAGGAACTTGTGTCTTCTTTAACGATTTGTTGCCAAAATTTCTGATTTTCTCATCGCTTTTTCCTCCTTCCTCTTTATTTATCGGATCAATCTGTCGATTGTTAATCCTGTTCTGCAAGAATTTCTTATTCAAATTATCGAGTTTGCACAAGGAAATTCGATTTTTAAAACTTTGTATCGATTGCAGAACTAAATTTACTAATTCGTCGTATCAGTGTGTGATGCAAACATTTTTTTTTTCTTCGTTCTAAAATGTTTCTTGTTAACTAACGATGCTTTACACTTATAACACGATAAATAATTTAAAGTAGACATTTTTCTCTCGTTCAAAAATAGAATTATCGATGCATTGTTAGAAGTTTCGTTCGCTTTAGTCGTCGGATAATTACGTTTACGGTAATTAGAAAAATTAGCGAATTTTCGATCGAACTAGTTGACAAATTACGTAAAGTATTCGTTAATCGAGTGGTGTTGTTGTAGCAGCAGCAGTAATATTGGTGGCAGTACTTTAAAAGATTAGTAAAAATCCGTAAAAGATAAATCAACTCTGCTCTAAGCATTCTTAAAGTTTCGCGTGTCGTTAACTTAACTGCATTGGAAGAAAGAAGAAGGAAAAAAGGAAGTGATGGTTGAATCGCTTTTCTTCCACTTTACTTCTTCGAAATATATATATATAAAGAGAGAGAGGGGAAAGAAAAAAGCATTACTTTCAGCAAATTCATTAATTAAGTTTTACTGTTTGTGATTTCTGATGAAAGTTACAGCAAACATCAAGAAAAACTTGCAGACGTTTTTGTTGCTGCTGAAGTTTGATAAAGACAAAGAAAAATTCGTTAAAAAATTTAGTTAATGATGCTTACATGGCGTGCAGTACTCTGCATTGGATTTATTATTTTTCTCTTCGCTGTTGTTTAACTGGGTGTGGCAATGTAGTACTAATTTAAAGATATTACGCTCACTTGTAATAATTTTTATCGATTTTTTTAACGGGTTTGATACGTGAGCGACGTGGATCAACCTGTTAAGAAATCGATAAAAGTTGATTAAAATTGTTTAGGCATATCTTTTAAACGTCACACATGGCCACACCCTATTTTACTACTTATTTTATTATATAAATACTCAGAAACGAACGATGAAGATGGTCGTTTAAATCTTCATAGCAGCTGTGTTAAACTCTTCTACTGTAAATTTTAATTAATTTTTTTCTGGGGCATCCTATTTTGTGGTCACTTTCATCCGCTAAGAATTTACATCGGTATGATCGAAAACTGTGTTAAACTCTTCCTCTAAATTTTTTTATTCTGGGGCATCCTATTTTGTGGTCACTTTCATCCACTAAGAATTTAAACTCTTCCTCTGTAAATTTTATTTTATTCTGGGGAATCCTATTCTGTGGTCACTTTCATCAGCTAAGAATTTACATCGGTATGATTGAAACAGATATTCTATTAATCAGTCTGGATTTTTTTTCTTAAAATGTGTGCGAGTAGACAGATTTTTATTGATTTTTCTCATCCTTTCTCCTCATTTTTAACTTTTGTGACAATTATAAACAGCTATATCCGTTTTTTAAACTTCAAAATACACTTTTTTTTTCTGTGAATTAATATAAAGCATTATTATTAACTATAAACGTAGAGCCATCTATGAATAACAATAATAACTATTTCAATAAAAATAGCAAAAGAAGGATAAAGATGATAACTGTTTACCCAATCGGATAATCTGTAAAATTGGTAATATGGCAAGTTATAATAAACATCTTTACAACTACAAAAAGAGTTTTAAAGATAGTTACATTCTTGTAAGTGTGGAGTGTAAGCTTATTTTATTGGTGTATGTCTGTAGTTCTTATCACCAGAGTCAATATAAACTGGAGTAGTTATCGATGGAGAGAGATTGCTACTCTAATCCCCGAATCGCAATTTATTCTGAAACAATCATTGTGGAAATCACGTTTTATATATATATAAATCTTTGAATGAATAGCATTAAAATTATTATAGAGTTAATTCGCGTATACTCTGATATGTTGCAGTTTTTAAATTTGGAAAATTCGCTCGAAGTGTACAGAAATCGCGCACGTATATTGAGGAAAAACGATTCGTTATGAATTATAAAAACTATCCAAATAGGAATATACAGCGAATGACCAAAAGTTCCACGTTTTCAGACGATGAGTAAGATCGATATGCAAGTCGAATGAAAGCGCAACATGGCGAGAACTCGAAAATAAATGGAAAAAGTCAAGTTTTCTGTCGGTCAAGTAGTCGCACAATTTGCTGCCTATAGAATGAGAATCGAAGAAAAAAATACTGTTGAAAATTGTTGCCTCTGCTCAAATGTCTTTGCTTTCTGTCAATACACGGCAAGCTAAACAATTTATATGCATATTAGCGGGAAATAGAGTTTAATTTCTCAATAAATGCTGTTTAATTTTTTATAAGTTTATAATTGTTACAAAGGTTAAAAATGAGGAGAGAGGGCAAGGAAAAAAATAAAATATGTCTACTCGTACGCATTTTAAGAAAAAAATGCAGAATGATTAATAGGATATCTGTTTCGATCGTTCGGATGAAAGTGACCGCAAAATAGGACGCCCCTAATAAAACTGAATAAAATTTGTAACGGAAAAGTTTAACGCTGCATAATTAAATTTATCACCAGAACTTGGATACCCGAACATTTCATGATAAAAATAAAATTTCTTTATTGGAAAAATATGAATAAAACATAAAAACATGTCTATATATTATATTAAATCGTGTAATTTTCCTGGTTAATGTATGCAAATTACGATAAAAACACCTGTACATCTTTTTTTATTATAAGAACCTGGAAACACGACGTGTTTTTCTGAAAATTAACTCGTTACATAACTGAAAATATGTTTACTTCACTTTCGTATTTAATACACGATCTTTTCTGTAAATACGATAAAGAAAGAAAACATAAGATGCAATTCTAGAAAGGAAAATCTGTAAACATCGTTATAACTAAAAATCTAGTCGCGACACGTTGGCTAGATGGCAAAGACAGAAAATAAACTTAATCCAGCTAATATTAAGTAAATTGACCATTAAGTTACCGGTATATCATTTATATTGGTATCCTTTATTGGGCAACGGTTACATATTATATTGCATCCTTCACGCGCATAACTTATTTGCAATTATATTCTATAAAAGTATTGATTTTCACACACAATATATGATGGTAAATAAAATTCCTCCAATATTTCTTTTGTTTACGCCATTATATTCGGATTTATTCGTCATTTTTCACGTTTTCTCTCTCTCTCTCTCTCTCTCACTTACAGATCCGCAATATCTATATAATAAATGTGCCAGTCGAGTGCCGTAAGCTACTGTATTAGAATTCAGGAATTTTCTAGGTATAACCGGTAAATTTTAATAACTGGTTAATGAAAAATGATGCGGATTTATCGCAGAAATAATTCCTCTTTTAACTAGCGTGTCGAATTAATTCCTTATATATAATTAAAAACAATTTATTTTCGACGTTTTAAAACAGTTATATCTACAGAAAACAAAGGGTATGGATAATGCAATTTTTTTAATGAATTTTTATATCTTTGCTTAACTGTCTTTGGCAAAGTAGTGGCGTAGTTTGTTTTCTATAAATAGAATAATTAAAAAAAAATTAAACGGGATTTTTAACTTAATTTATGACATGTACGTATATTTAGACACTTTTCGTGCGCCAATTAAATTTATAAAAGAGAAAAATCGTTTTGGAAAACTTGCGTGCAACAGTAATTTCGTAAGACGTCGGTAATTCGCCATTTTGGTGCAAATGCAAAAGTATTAAATGGAAGCCAATAATAGCAACCGTGTAGAAAAAATATCTAATGGTAAAAATGCAGTATTATTTTCGCATGTCTTCCATGTCCTCCTTTCGCTATCTGGAAGCAACACTGCTGAAGTGAAAAAAAAAAAAATAAATAAAAAGAAATAGCAGTAAACAGTATGTAGAAAACGTGATGCGATTTCCAACCAACAGAAAGATTCACAACAAGACAATTTATAATATTTTCTATGACTCGCATTAAGTCGGAAAGTTTGATTTTTAGTAGAGAAAAGTCAAAATTCGAATTGATGCAATGGGAAGATAATATTCTCTCCTTAATTAGTAGAGGGAATTTAATATTTCCTTGTTAAATATTTGATTTAAGAGATCGTTTTCCTTTTAAAATTTTCAAAACTAATTATAGTACATAACTGTTATTCTGTAAGAAAACTGATTTTGCAACTACAAAATTTATTGGTAATTTTAGAAGGTAAAATTGCAAATATATATATTTTAAATAGAAAATCTGTTTGAATAAGAAATCTATTAAAATAATAATAATAACGTATCTTGTTCCAGTGGTTATAAGTGTTGTACTTTTACAAATTCGCTTTAACATACGTTTAAAATCAATATTCTACATATAAGTCCAGTATAACAAGTAATGTATAAACAAAATATTTACCGATGTAATGTTAAAGCCATTAATAATAATGGAAAAACTTTTCGATTTTGTATATTTTTTTTCTGTAGTTTCAAATGCATAAAATTTTTAAATTTCGTAAGGCCGCCATCTTGGTAACAGTGCCACCTGGCAACTTGAAAGTTAATTCTCGATTATAACTGGGATAAATGGATGAATCTGTAAAATTTGAATGATTTAAAACATTTTATTGAGAGATATTTTGAGTACATAAATAATACGTATAGATTCAAATATAAAATATTTTCTGGTGATTAAGCTAGTATTCGCATAAAAGTTTTAGAAATATTTGTGTTTTAACGTTTCGAGTAGTTTCCATCTTATAACGAAGTGGTCTCTCGACCTCCTGTCCTAGTAGATTCTGGTTATACTAGGACAGCACTCAACAGAATTGGATATACTTGGGAACGACATTCAAAGTCCAGTATATTCAGGATATATTGAACTTTGAACATCGCTCCTGAGGACAATATAACGAGAATATGGATATACTTGGGAACGACATTCAAAGTCCAGTATATTCAGGATATATTGAACTTTGAACGTCGCTCCTGAGGACAATATAACGAGAATATGGAAGACATATTTTCAGGGCTGATTCGTGAATATTTGCAGTATAATCATAAATCTCGAAAAAGTACTCACTTTTAAATCTTTCGTGATCATTTTTGTATAACTTAATATATAAATAATGCTAATTTTGATTCAAAAGTTGTTTTTTTTTTTCTGACTTTGCAAACACAAAGCTGCAAATTTGCCCGTTTTCCCATTGGGAATAGGTAAAATTCAAGATATCACTGTCCTAGTCACAAAAGCAAAGTTTGTGGGAATAATAGCCATTTTTTATACATTTTTGGTATAAGAAAGCAGGAAATAACACTTACATGCATTTTTTTCCTGGATAGTATCTAAAAAATTTTGAGTACTCAACTGTATTTCGATTGTCAAAATATTTTATGAGGAACGAACAGGTAAATAATATATATAAACCATTTTTCCCTGGATTTTTCTTATTTTAGCTTATCATACCGAATTGATATTGAGCATTAATATATGTTAATATTGATCATATAAACTGTTCTATGGTTGGTTATTATTTTTGGTCATTTTACGCCATTTCTATTTTTCACGTCACGGTAAAAAAAAAAAAAGGAAATGAAAAAAAAAAATCGCCATCGATTTGGTCAATTTTCGTGTAAAGAACTCTTCCGGACTGGACAAACCCAAAGAATGCTCTAAAACCAATCGAGAATTTCTAGAGAACTTACTTCGATTACCTACAGAAAAATATTTTTTCCATCGATTTTTATCAAGTTTAGAAGCTTTTTGAAAACTTACGAAATCGATACCAGAAACATAAGTGACCATCTTTCATCTAGAAGAATTGCGTAATGAATACTTTTATAATAATTTCTCTGCCTAGTTCGTACTTTTGAGATGCGAATTTCGAATAATTTTCGACTAAAATGAAGTCAAATCCCTAGACACGCTATAAAGGAAGGTAGAAGAGATGGTGTATCTTATCACACGTTTCGATTATACTAAGCTATCGAACGTTTAAATCCATTTAAAAAAAGGCAAAGTGGAGAGAAGTAAATCTAGAGCATTCAAGTCTAAATCATAAAACGAAACACAGTTAACTTTAATGACTTATAAAATATCGAAACCTATTTTTAAAAAATGCAGATAAAGCTTGAAAAATTATATTTTTGCACTGATAAAGAAGAAAAATTCCACGGAGTATTTTAAACACCATCTCATAAACATGCAAAAAAAATTTTTAATACGAAGAGATATAACTGAATTGTTATAAAGAATAATAATATCGAATTTCTTCCAGTAGTGAAAAGTTAATTTAAATTCACTTCGGATAAAATTTTAATTAGTTTAGTTTTTATTTTTTAACTTAAGAATAAGGCTAAACAATATGGCTAGTCAGCTGTCATGTCCATTTACACGCTGCAGTTTATATTAGATAAAATTTATTGGAAATTTAGTTAGAAGCAATAAAGATTTTTCTTTTTTTTTTGCGTGAAAATACCTGTTTATAGAATTTAAAAATGATGAGTTATTTAAAAAGAAAACTAAAATAAATATGCAGTCGAGTGAATTAAAAAAAAAGTAGCATATTGTTTGCAGCCACTATAAGTGATGATGGCAAAACAAAAATGCAAACAGACTTAATCCCGGAATTTATTGGGATTAATCGAACAGTTTACTTTATAAATTTATGAAGTGCAAAAAAATTAATAAAATAAAATGCAAATTAAATTCTTTTTTCTGAGAAAACTTCCACTTTTTGTGTTTTTTTAAGTTGCTGCTATAGAAAAAGATTCTATCTAGCCGGTAATTATAGCCTGCTGAGCTGTGATTATAGAATTAAATGTTGTCGTTAATATAGACTTTATATTGAAAATTAAAACAGAAACTAGGAAAATAAACAAATCAATATTTTTCTCTCTCTAATTTGAATATCTTCTTTAGCTATCTTCTTCTTCCACCTCTTTTTTTCTGTGGATATAGAGAGGAACAGAATAACGATTTATCTTAGTTTACAATAAAGGGAGTGATTTAAATAATCTGTCTATTGAAAATTTTAGAAATTGTAAACTGGCACACTATGCGATACTGAAAGTTTCAACAATACAGTATTGACTTTCTAAATATGCGATAAACGTTCTGTAAAAGGAAAAAATGTATAGGTATCTTCAGGGACTTTCAGAAAGAATGCGACGAGGCCCGGGATGACGAATATTTTTGAGGCCTTTTAAAACAAAAAAAAAAGACAAAATTGACAAATATACACTGATAGTAAGAAGTTGTACACTTAAATACTACCATTGTGATATTTAAATGTACAACCCACTTTACTACAGTGGCAGTACCACTTAAATACTACCACTTACCAATTACCAGTGTAGCATTTAAGTGGTTGTACACTTAAATATTACAGTGGTAGTATTTTAAGTGACAATTCCTTTGCTACAGTGATAGTATTAAGTGTACTACAAAATATTACAGTGGTGGTATTTAAATGTAGAAGAAAAGCAAAAACACTGATAGAGAACTTCAAATTTTGATAAACACTAAAGCTTGAACAGTAAAAAAATATTTTTTTTTCCAACATATTCAGGCCCCTAAAATCATGAGGCTCGGGTAGCCGCCCCTCTGAATATTTGTAAGTAACGTTCTAGCCATTTTCACATCAAAAAAAGTACATATTATGGGTGAATTTTGACGATATTGCCTTTTAAAATTTCGAACTTCCGCCCTCTTGTAATGGGATCATGTAAAATCTGCTATACTAATAAATTATGATCCCTTAAACTTCGAGTGCGGCTTAATGTTCTGTTCACAGTCAATGCTGTATTTTATAACATTCTGCATCAGAAAAATGCCACGCTTAAGTTTAAATTGCATTTTTTTTTATTTTTTAATTCCTGGTTAACTTTAGCGAATCATTAACGAACGAAGCAGGGCCGAGAAATTTAATATACTACCGTTTGTATACATGATTAATACTAAATGTTTAAATTACTTAATTTAGGAACTCCTTTGTGGTTGCTGCTCCACGTTGCTCCGATAAAAAACGAAAAAGATATGGTGGTTTTATTCCTGCTCACGTTTCGAGATATAACTGCACTGAAACAACCTCTGGAAGACGACGCTTCTAAAGGTAAATCGATTTAATTTATCAAGAACTTAATTAACGAACAAGAAAATTTTTAACTTATCTCCTGGATACATTATATAACAGGTTTGAGCAAATTTGCAAGATTAGCCAGATCGGTTACTAGAAGTAGATCGGTTTTAGTTCAACAGTTTTCTATTCATTTACCAGCTGTGAAGTCTGATAATGTGAAGCAATCGCAAATAGCTCATGTAAGTATTTATTTATCTACTCATAATTTGAAAGCTTCGGCAGAAAAACATGATGAACTTCCAAATTTCGAGTTATAATTAAGAAAAAGTTTACGAGTTATCACGCTATCCGAATTTTAATTATGTTCTAATTAAACATGACTCCAGTAATCTTATGATAAGCTGTTTAAAGCTTCTCATAGATTATTTGCATGCTAACAGTTAGCAGAGCTTACGAATTAAATATTTCAAAACGTGACGTTCATATGCGATCCATGCAATCCACTAATGTCATCTTTGGATAATTTCAGTTTACGAATTATGTTTACAAAAAAATGACAACACATGATCATAATTAACACGTTTATATCCATAAGTTGCAAATTTACGGATATAAACGTGCATATTTTAATGATTTATTTAATGCTTTTATTCTCGTAAACTTCAGATGATGAGTTTGAATGCGGAAGTTCTTCCACAGTACAGACAAGAAGCACCAAAAACACCTCCTCACATCCTACTCCATTATTGCGCCTTTAAAGCGATCTGGGATTGGATCATACTCTGCCTTACCTTTTACACAGCCATTATGGTCCCATACAACGTGGCCTACAAGAATAAAACAAGTGAAGACGTCAGCCTGCTAGTGCTAGATAGTATTGTCGACGTCATATTTTTCATAGACATTGTTCTTAATTTTCACACCACTTTTGTCGGACCTGGAGGCGAGGTAGTATCAGATCCTAAAATCATTCGAATGAATTACTTAAAAAGTTGGTTCATTATCGATCTTCTCTCTTGTTTGCCTTACGATGTTTTTAACGCCTTCGATCACGATGAAGACGTAAGCAAATTTCCATAACTCTCAACATATATATTTTTATTTGTTACTTAATCATTATTAATGGTTTAATATAAGATTTATTCTGCAGGGGATCGGAAGTTTATTTAGTGCACTGAAAGTCGTCAGGCTTTTGAGGTTAGGAAGAGTGGTGAGAAAGTTAGATAGGTACTTAGAATACGGAGCTGCAATGTTGATCCTCCTGCTATGTTTTTACATGCTGGTGGCTCACTGGTTAGCCTGCATTTGGTACAGTATCGGAAGGAGTGATGCAGAAAACGGTTACACTTACAGTTGGCTGTGGAAACTTGCTAATACCACTCAGAACTATTTCAATTATAGTATTTCGCACGACAAGAATCAGATGGAACTAGTCGGCGGACCACCACGTGGAACCATGTACGTCACAGCTCTCTACTTCACCATGACGTGCATGACTAGTGTCGGTTTCGGGAACGTTGCAGCCGAAACGGATAACGAAAAAGTTTTCACCATTTGCATGATGATCATCGGAAGGTAAGAAAAGTGAAAATAGAGGAAAAAAATTAAATTAAATTTCTTTCGTGTGCCAAGAAGGTTTTCTTTACCAGAAGAAATGAAACCGAATCAATTCAGGGATTTAAGGCGAAGTATCCTATTTTTTGTATTTTTTTATTTTCAATTTGCATTTTTTAGCAACCATTCGGTTATTTAATTATTTAAATAACCGAATGGTTATTTAAATAATTAAATAACCGAACCATTCTTAACTTGAAGAAGAATTTTTTGTGTACATTTAACAATAAGATTTTTTATATCAATAACCGAATGGTTATTTAAATAATTAAATAACCGAACCATTCTTAACTTGAAGAAGAAGAATTTTTTGTGTACATTTAACAATAAGATTTTTTATAACAGTAAGTTATCGATCGGATAAAAAAATCTAAAATATCCTTTATTCATATAAAAAAATTTTAATATTCTAATTGAGTTTATTTGTCTCAAATATTGTTAATATTTATATATTTTTTTTAACATTAAAGAAATTAAATAAAAAAATCTAAAATATCCTTTATTCATATAAAAAAATTTTAATATTCTAATTGAGTTTATTAGTCTCAAATATTGTTAATATTTATATATATTTTTTAACATTAAAGAAATTAAACTACGAGTTATTCAGAAACATTCAACCTTTATATGTTTCAGGAGTGAAGATATTGCATTAAAATAGACACGCTTTCGTAATAGGAGCAAAAACATGGAAATTTATTCGTCTTTCGCCTATTGCACACATTCTTTACTTTGATGCATTATTCATCGCGAATGCTCGAATATTGGTAAGGAAAAAAAAGTACAATGTTTCAATCTTTATTTTTCCCTTAGCCCTCCTTTATGCAACAATTTTTGGTCACGTGACAACTATTATCCAGCAAATGACCTCGGCCACCGCTCGCTACCACGAAATGTTGAACAACGTCCGAGAATTCATGAAATTGCACGAAGTTCCAAAGGCGTTAAGCGAGAGGGTAATGGATTATGTTGTTTCGACTTGGGCCATGAGTAAAGGTATAGACACTAAAAAGGTAATCATCAATTTATGGTTACGTGATTCTTCTAAAAATTTTTAATAATTTCTTAAAAAACTATTTATGGTACGCGCGTTTTGACATTATCTCAGATTGACGTTTTCTACTGGGATTAATTTTGAAAAGTTTTAAACTATTTTTATCTGTGAATGAATAAATATTACAATAAGAACTCTCTACCTTCTTAGAAAGATTGCAGATGATTTGCGAGCGATGCGACTGTTCGCGCTCCCTAAGGTGGATGTGACGCGTGTATCATCATTATACGTTGCGGAGCGCGAATGGGCGCAAGGGTCGCGAGCTGATCTGTAATCTTACAAATACAATTACCATGTATCAAATATGCTTAGTGTAATAATTGCATATTTTCAGGTTCTTAGTTACTGTCCTAAGGACATGACTGCAGATATTTGCGTCCATTTAAACAGAAAGGTATTCAACGAACATCCAGCATTTCGTCTAGCCAGTGATGGATGTTTGAGAGCCTTAGCCATGTACTTCAGCATGGATCACAGTGCACCAGGGGACCTACTGTACCACACAGGAGAGAGCATAGACACGTTATGCTTTGTGGTAACAGGATCTTTGGAGGTGATTCAGGATGATGAAGTAGTTGCAATATTGGGTAAGCTCCGATAATTATACTCAAGAACGTCTCAGAACGAGTAATTATAGACGAACGTAATTTAATTTCAAATTCCTCATTCTCTTTGAAATGATATTTAATATTTAAATGAGTAAGTACTGGCATAGACTGGGGCGTAACGGTTACGTATCGATTCGGTCTAATGATAAATTTCGAAAGAATCAATAAAATAAATAATGGAAAATTAAAGCGAAAGTTGATAATTGTTAGGATAATTAAAATATATAAATAAAGATGCTCTTTTTATTTAAATATCATTATTCTAACTGTATAAATTTGTCGCCAATCAATAATTACTTATCCATCTTTCTCTCCGACTATATAATGAATTATTTTTAGAAACTCATAAATAATGTGATAATAGAATATTAAAAACTTTTGTTGTAGAAATGAAAGGAACCATGTAGCAAATAGATAATTGTTCGCTCCTTTACAGATGGATGTCTTCAGAATAATAAAAAACATAATCGTTTAAAAAAAAAGTAATTTAATCTCTGAACGTGAAAGTAATTTAATGTATCTCCGTATTCTTTTAAAAATCTTAGCATTGTTATTCGAAAAAAAAAAATATTCTTTCGTCATTATTTTAAAATAAAGTATTTTTAGGTAAAGGAGATGTTTTTGGTGACGCATTCTGGAAAGAACCAACGATTGGCCAATCTTGCGCTAATGTCAGAGCTTTAACCTATTGCGATCTTCATGCCATCAAGAGAGATAAACTATTGGAAGTTTTGAATTTTTATCACGCTTTTGCTAATTCTTTTGCGCGAAATCTCATTCTTACCTACAACTTAAGGCATAGGGTAAGTCTTTTTAAGATTTTTGAATGCTTCTTTTGTCTCTTAACCGTCTCGATTACAGATGAATTTAAAGATAAAATGTTGTGTTACAAATTATAAGATTCTCATTAATCCTCATTAATCTTATCTAGTTAATATTTCGGAAGGTTTCGGATGTAAAGAGAGAGCGCGAACTGGCAGAAAGAAGAAAGAACGAGCCACTTCAAGAGTTATCGCAAGATCATTTAGTGAGGAAACTTTTTTCTAAATTTCGCAGAAATGGCCAGGAAAATAGAATTGGTAGTGCTACATCAGATGTGGAGAAAGGAGTTGCGTCCAGTCCTACAGATGGACCAAGTGAATGTGCCAAATCAATCAACCGTTTTATCCATCCATCAGATAACACAGACAAGAGTAATTCAACTAGCATCAATAAATTCACAAAATGGAGTTCTAGTACCAGTGAGGATAACGACGGAGACAATAAGGAGAATCATTTGTCTTCCGATAACGTCCTTAAAAAACCAGATTTGTTAAAGAAAAGCGACTCTTTACACGTTGTGAAGGATGCTCGTTCGGCTTCTGGAGGAGGAACTGTTAACCGAAGTCTTTCAAAATGGTCAAAGGTATTGGGAAGGCAAGAAACTATTGAGGAATCGGCTGAAGAACAGAATGGCGGGCTTAAATCATCCTCTTCTTCCTTAATAGATAATAAAAGTACAAGAGAACACGAAAGTGGAAGTGGGATGGCAGGAACTAGTGATATACTATCTTCCAGGAATTTGTCTAGTCCGGAATATCAAAAAATACTTTCTAACTTAATGGACATGAGAGTTGATTTAAAACTGGAACTACAGAGACTCAATAACAGAATCAATAGGATCGACGAAAATCTACTCGATTTGCTAAAACACTTTCCTATGAAATCCTCAAATTCTCGTTCACATCCTCCATTGCGCGAACCGGCCATTTCTCTTCCTCTTCTTGTACTGAGATCGGACAGTCACAGTAGCAGTAATCCAGAAGGAGAATCCAAACGTAACAAAAATGGAATAACGAGAATGGAAAGTGTGCCAATAGTAAGAAACGAAGATAAAGCTCTACTTGCCAGAAAAAGATCAAAATCTAAAGACACAATATCTGTTAATTCGTCTCCAACAGACTCTGTGGTTCGAGCTATGTTAGAAACAGAGATAGAAGAACAAGATGTGGACGAAGGTTTACAGAGAAAACACAAAGAATAAAAAATAATTTACAAATTTAAAAAATAAAAAAAAAAAAAAAAAAGACTTTAGGCATCTATTTTCAATTATTAGGTAAGTTGCGCATCTTAGATGCTATGGCGCGTAATGTAGCAATTAGGATCCACAGCACATTTGGAAGATGAATAAGGAGTATTAATCAAAACTGGCAGAATCGAAGAATCACTCGAAAAAATCTCCAGGTTTTTGGTGCTTGTAAACTCATTTCAAAACATATTGCTACAAATTGCCTTACTCGCAATTCCAACTTTTAAAAACTGGTTAAAAATCAAAAATTTAATGTTCCTTATCTCTCTAAAAAAACATAAAACATTAATTCATAGAAAATACTTGTACACGTTTCTGCCAACGCCAAAATCAACTTTCAAATTAATAATTTACAATATATATATATGATCATTTAAATTAGTAATGTAACAATAGCAATGTGAAGAAAGAATTTTTATTGTCATTATAGCATATTATATATGCTATATTACATAAAGGATGCAGTTACCAATATATAAAAAACAAAAAAAAAAATCAAATTTTAAAATCATTCTTTTTATTTTTGCCATGCATTATTGTAAACTGTCACTACATAATACTATAAATTAGATAAATTGTTAAAAATATCTTCAAATAGTTTATTGATTAGCAATTCATGTCTAATGTTCAGGCATTTAGTAAAAATCTAGAATTAAATTTAGCTTTCATCTGTGGCACATTTTATATGTAAACATTATTTTGGGCATAAAAAATAAATTAAGCAAACTATCTATCATTTATATTTAAATTTATAGGGCATTTATGATGATAAATAACTTAATACAGCATTTAAAAATATAATTCAGAATAAATGATGATAAATATTTTCAAATTTTTAACAGGATTATATATGATTTGGCAATTTTTACATTTATTTGAAAATTTTCTGTAGTTTTCTGATTTATCAGAGAGAGATAAATGTATATATAAATCAATAAAATATATCAAATTTGTTCTATAAAAGCAAAACAGTAATTCTAAAATAAACTATAAATCCTCTGTAAGACAAAATTTATAAAATAATTTATTATATGAATAACAAAATAACTTTTGTAAGAATTAGTTGGAAAAACATATTTTTATGTGGTTAATCTTTGCAACATCTTGAAAAAAGTTAAAAATTAATCATCATAAAATATAAATATAACTCAGGTATGAATAACTATAAACAATAAATCAAATGAGAACAATGCATAATGTTTAGATTTTTAGTAAATGCCTAACAACAACAGAATATAGCATCGAATATTGACTTATTTATTATTAATTGGTTTTTCTTGTCACTTAATATCTAGGCAAATAATGGAGAGGGGGATAATATTTGCATAATATTTATCATCACTTTTTATAATATCTATTTATAAGCTTTTGTTATGATACAATGTTTTCAATTTTAAAATAATATACACATACATACATAAATATATTAAGACATTACTGAAATCTATGTAATACTGCCATTTTTCATAATAAAAATTCTGCTATTTATGAATTATATACATTATATATTTGAAATAAATTTTTTAAAAATTTCATATATATAATGTATATATTTTTCTGATACTCAGGTAAATTTTTTTGAAATAAATTAATTAAAATATTACAACATTAAAGATGATGGAAATTTTTTTATAATTGTCTGTCTTCAAATAAAAACTAAAATTTTCCTTATTAATATTCAATAGATTGGAGAAATTTGCTATTATAGCATAGGCTACATATACTTAAATAAGAAAATCCGAGAGAGCATTAAAAACGTTATTTATTGTATGTCTTCTTGATTGGATCTTTAAAGGATTCTACATTTTTGCAGGATCATATTTATATAAATTATTTCATATTAGTTAATCATAATAAAATAATTATTTTAAGCAGTTTAAAAAAGCAGATTTTTAACTGAAACATCAGTATTACATATTTTATTACAATATATATAATTTAATATTTAGTATATTGCAGTTATCAAATCAGTGTTTGCTTTCCGCAATTTTTGATTTGTATTTGTAACAAATAAATAAATATGTTCATTAGACATTTTTGATTTGTTTAGAGGTCCCCTATCAATACATAAAATTTTACGACGAAGTTTTTCTTCACCCTGTATAACTATCCCACAATTGAACGATTAGATTCTATGGATTTTCATTCATTTATAACATATTTAATTTCCGGTATAAAATCATACAGTCTCTTTCAAGTGTTTGTGTCGGATAGACACATAAATAGTAATTATAAGTTTTAAATATTAAACCTCGCACGTTTTTTTCTGAACATTCAACATAACTGAACTATTCAACATTTTTTTACAATACTCATTACAGTAAGATCCTCGCTTAACGCTGTTTCGATATAACGCGATCTTTTTCGAATTCTATATTTTTTATTGATTCACTTTGGCTCGATTTTTCAAACTGCTATGCTACATAAATCCGAAATCGCACGAATTTGTTGCTTTGATAATCAGTGCAGTGCGTACGAAAGTCTGCTGTGGTCACAGTTCACATTTATGATCGGTCTTCAATATTATATTACAATAATAAAAATAATAATTATCCCATTTTAGTTTTAACATGAATGCTGCCATATAGTTCTTTTTTCTTTCTTTATTAATTTAATAAATTTGGATCATTTTGTTTAAACAAAATGATCCAAATTTTAATAGAAGTTCGAAAGCAAAACGAAGTGTCATGGATGCGACGTCATGATATCAACAATTGCTGGATGAATGAAAAAGGAAAAGGTAAACTACTTTTGATGATTTCTTAACGAAAAAACAAAAAAAAATGTCAAATCAGGAAGAACCTTCCTCATCACAAACAAATTATTTATTCGAATATTTTTAATTTTTATGAATGATTTATGAATACAAATCGATATTAGCAATAAAAAATGTCTATAATTTATGTCATGCAATAATAATAATAATAAATGTTAAAGAATAAACTTAAAAAAAGGTACGTAAATTTTTTTATTCACCGACTTGTTTCATCTATCTCCATTATTTACGTATTAAGATGACTTCATTTAACGCTGTTTCATTTAGCGCTTGGTTTTGTTGGAACCGTATCTCCCGCATTAAATGGGATTTTTACTGTATAAAAATTATATCAATGATTTAGTCGAGCGATGGACGAGAGAGTGAATCGGGGGAAGATGCTTATTTTTCTCTAATTCTTTAATATTTAAACAGGTAGCGATAAAAGTTGGTTTATTATAACCTCCTATTAGCCCGCCAAAAATATAGATGATGGATATTATCAGATTATCAATTACTCGCATTAGAAATCGAAAAGATTCCAGCGAGTGTTGAAATTTCGTCATTCTTGTACTACATGTTTATGTTGCTGAAGCTATTATCAGATTATCAATCAAGAATTATACAGTCATTTTTTGAAGTACTATTATTAATCGTAATAATATCATCAAAGTAAAAATTCATATATGTAGTGTGTAGTAGATACTTTAAAGAATGCTTTGCTTTAGATATCGTTGTAATTTAGCCATTTTGAGTCACGTGATTAAAGGTCGAATGTCACTCTGATCAACGGGAAAGATGGCAATATTTGCTTCGGGGTTAGATGCCGAATTTAAATTTTTTATTTATGATTTATTTTCATAAATTAAATGATAAAAACATATATTAGGACCTAACCGGAAGTCTTTGGTTCGAAGAAAGTTTAAAACTCGCAGCATAACATAAACAGAGGAGGCATGAATTGCTTCAATGCTTCACAGATATATGATAGGCCTATATCCAAGGAATATATAGTAAGGACAGTGCCGGATTACCCATTAGGCGGAGTAGGCAATTGCCTATGGGCCCCACGCTTTTTAGGGGCCCCGCAACATTAAACTGTATATAATATATATATATACAAAGAAATGTTTGATTGCAGTATTAACAAATCTTACTGAATACAGGAACCTATTCCTACAAACAACTAAACTTATCGGGGTACGATTTACAATAAATATGAAATATTTACACATGTACACATGTATTGCATTTGTTATTTGTTGTAATATATACTAGTTTTTCTACATTAATGTTTTTGTTATAATAAATAAGAGTGTTTATCATTTTACTCCTAGGTTGATTTTCATAATAATTTTCATGCACAAAGGTGCTCTAAAATTATTTGTATTTACAATAATTTTAATAATTAGGTTGAAAATAATACATAAGGTTTACGTGAGGCTTTTTTTTTTGACGTTTAAAACCCGCGTGTTCTACTCGTAATCGCTGGTAACCAATAGAATTACAGAATTTCGGGAGTGTGCACATATTCTAATATATTCTAGAATTGATCGTATTCAAAATAGTATAAGGTAAATGTGTTTTCAAAAATTCATTTATTTCACGAGTTGTTATCGAATGTATATTATATTTTATTGAAAACTGAAACATTTAAACGACATCTGGGTAAGTTATTTGTCTTTTGTGAGTTTGGCTTATAATCAAGGCTTAATTTAGACATTAGGGCAACTACTTAGGCCCGAATCCGCAAAGGTCATTCATTTTTAATAAATATATGTTCGGGACATAGGGTTCGCTAATTAAATTCTCAGGTTATTAAAGAAATGCTTCTTCTTAATGAGAAGAATTTAGATTACAATAATGAAAATGAACAATCACAAAAAATTATAATATAATTATATCTTGTACAAGATTCTAGATAATTAGTACCTAAATATTTATTCCTTTGATAAAATTTCCAAAGATATTTTTAAATAATTTTGATTATTATAAAAATTAGCAATTAATGTAAAGTGCACATTTTATTTCATACTTCAGCTTATATATATGAAACAATTGATGCTGTAAAAAAGTAAAATGATGTTTTTTATAGTAAATTTTATGAATTTTGATGATAAACTTTTTTCTCAAAAATATTTTTTCAAATAATTGCAAAAAATCGTAATTTTATTCAAAATATAAAAGTCTAATTTTACTTTTACGGGACTAATAATTATAAATGAATATAATTTGGTGATATAAGAAAAAATCGTCTGAGCAGGATTTCTGTAGAGCGGCTATACGATTAGAAATAGTTTTACTTTACTTGTTATAAGTAATTCATGGATCACTAATCAAGAGTAGCAACAAGTACCGGCTTTCTTTCGTGTTACCGACTGTACAATTTTATTTATGATAAAATTATATTTTGTTGTAAATTTTTAATACTTTTTCGGTAGGGGTAAGGGCTCAAAAAATATATTTCGAAAGTCTACATTAGGCCTTGGTTATAATAAAATTCGAAAAAAGTCAACGTCCATAACGAAGTGAATTTATCTTGTTCTAGGCTCTTACTTACTTTTGGCTGAGACTTAAAGATTTACTTTTTTATTTTCTTTTTGTCGTTTTTTGTACTCCCAAATGTCGACGCCAATAAAGAAGAGGTACCTAAGTGGTGCAGAAAAACGAAAAAATCAAAAAGAGAAATCAAACAAGCCTTGCTGAACAAATGATAAAAACACAAACTTTTTCAACTTGGCTTCACTCGTAGAATATCAACGGACGATCAACTTGATACTTCTCCAAGTACGTCTACAGGTGAAATTATGGCAGTAGATCTTCCACCTGAAAAGATTGTTGAAGATGAAGATAAGGTTCAGATACAGGATGCCATTCAAACTGATTCGAATGTTCAGTTAGATATTCAAAACAGAAACCACCTGGGACCAGAATATCAAAATGATATTGGGTTATGGCAAAATATTACCGAAGAAGTGCGAAATTTCTGGTGTAAAAGAGATTCTGCGGAATGTCAACATTTTGACAATGATTTTTCGGCTTCATGCAGACAGTATGATGATTGTAAAAGAAAATTTTCCCATTCGATGATGTTTCGAAAACATGTAAGTGGTGAAAAATCAAAAGAGAATCATGTATCTCCATCCACAGGAAATGTATATTGTTTCTCATGCGTCCTATTTAGTGAAACATCTGCTTTCCAAACTCAATTTTTGGAAGAATTTTCCGACTGGAAGAATGCGGCACAAAGAATGAAAATTCATGAAGACAGTTCAACGTATCGGGCATATGTACAGACACATTTGTAGAAGACGCATACATAATCGAATCGACAGTTCTTTGGAAACTCAATTTAATAAAGAACAAGAATATTGGATCAAAGTTCTGCAAAGAGTAGTGTCAGTAATCAAATTTCTCTCATCACGTGGATTAGCGTTTCGCGGTGATGTAGAACTCATTGGTTCTCAACATAATGGTAACTACTTGGGAATTTTAGAGTTAATCGCGGAGTACTAACCTTTTCTTAGTTCACATATAGCCAAATACAGCAATAAAGGTCGAGGAAAACCTTCCTATTTGTCTTCTACAATATGTGAAGAAATAATTGAAATAATGGGAAATAAAGTTCAGGAAACTATTATAAAGGAAATCCAGGAAGCTAAATACTTTTCTCTGAGCGTTGATTCTACACCAGACATAGCTCATACTGACCAATTGACAAAGTGCTTAGATATGTGGGAGTATCTGATGAAGTGGCAGAACGCTTTCTTACATTCATTTCCATAACAAGTCAACTGGAGAAGCGCTTGCCAGCATTGTTTTGACCTTCCTAAACAAATGCGGCATTGATCATACTGACCAATTGACAAAGTGCTTAGATATGTGGGAGTATCTGATGAAGTGGCAGAAAGCTTTCTTACATTCATTTCCATAACAAGTCACACTGGAGAAGCGATTGCCAGCATTGTTTTGACCTTCCTAAACAAATGCGGCATTAATATAAAAAACGGGACAATCTTATGACAATGCAGCAAATATGTCAGGATGCTACAATGGTCTTCAAGCGCATATTTTAAAGATAAATCAGCTTGCACACTACATTCCGTGCGCAGCACACTCGCTAAATTTAGTTGGAGTATGTGCTGCAGAAAGCTGTGTTGGAGCACTTTCATTCTTCGGGCTTATGCAAGCAATGTACAACTTTTTCTCAGCATCGACACACCGTTGGGCAATTATGTTGCAATGCGCTGAGGACAGCGATAATGAATATCAGCAAGACTCTGTACTAGTTCTTAAAAGAGTGAATGACACAAGGTGGTGTGCAAGAGGTGATGCGACTAAGGCTTTATCCGAAGGTTATAGTAGCTTCCAGAAAGCTTTGCAGGTCATTGCTGAAGATATGAATCAAAAGCCACAAGTAATTCATGAAGCTAAATGCCTCCTAAATGACTTGTCAAAGAAAGAATATGTTATCATGGCAGGCTTCTGGGCTGTAATCTTAAACCGGATCAATGGAGTAAATAAATCTCTACAAGCGAAATCAATAGAACTTCAAACAGCCGTCAATCTTCTGAAATCATTACTCGATTTTTTAAATTCGCAAAGAAAAAGGTTTGATAAATACAAAAGAAAGGCAAATGAGAAAATAGATTTGCAATACACCGATGAATGTAGACGTGTATATATTCAAACAGCCGTCAATCTTCTGAAATCATTACTCGATTTTTTAAATTCGCAAAGAAAAATGTTTGATGAATACAAAAGAAAGGCAAATGAGAAAATAGATTTGCAATACACCGTTGAATGTAGACGTGTGCGCATAAGAAAACGTCATTATGATGACGGTGACGCAGAAAATGTTGTGCTTCAAGGAAGTGAAAAATTCAAAATTGAAACTTATCTACCTATATTAAACAATTTATGTGGAGAACTTTTCCGTCGTTTGGAAGCATATAGTAAAATATTTTTCCTGTTTGGGATCCTCGTTGACTTCCCATCAAGGGAAGATACAGAAATTAAAAAAGCTGCCCAAAGATTTGGAGAACATTACCCTGAGGACATCGAATTCGAATTCGGAGATGAAATGGTTCATTTCAAATACTTCATATTACAAATAGAAGATTTTAAAAATGAAGAAACGGTACCAGCATCGCGATCATACAAACTTATTTTCGAAAACTTGGTGCAATCAACGTTTCCCAATGTTATGACAGCATTAAAAATATATAGGTGTCTCATGATAACAAACGCTACTGGTGAACGAAGCTTTTTAAAGTTAAAAGTGCTAAAAAACTGTCATCGATCTTCAATGACTCAAGAAAGACTGAACTCACTTGCTATTATGGCCATTGAATACGACGTCTTGCAGAACATAGAATTCCAAGATGTTCTAAAAGAATTCACGGCCAAAAAATTGAGAAAACCAAATATTTAGTTATTTTTTATTTTTTTATTGTATATAATATTTAAAATAAGAGTTTGAGGTAAACATGGGTATATAAGTAAGAAGTAATATATACTTTACTTTTAATAATTATCGTTTATTTATATTTTATATTAATTTGTTGATAATTTATTATTTTTTTGTGCAATAAAATTACATTCCTAAAACTGTTGTGTAATAAAATCATATTCAAAAAAATTATTGTGACAGGGCCCCGAGATTTCGACTGCCTAAGGGCCTCAATCTTGTTTAATCCGGCACTGGTGGGAAGAGTTTATCAGATTTTGAAAAAAGGCAGATTATTGCGTACCAAGAGAATGGACTTTCTGAACGTCAAATTACTTTTAAAATTAGGCATTCAAAAACATTAATCCATAACTTCTTGAGAGATCCAAATAGTTATGGTAAAAAAAAAGCGGCGGATGTCCCTCTAAGCTTAGTAATCGTAGTAAGCGACAGATCTTATGGGCGGCAACAGTTACCGGTGCATCATCTTCCAGCATCACATCATCACTCCAGCTATCCGTGTGTTCTCAAACAGTCAGAAATGTGTTACAAGCCTCTGAGAACCACAAGTATGTCAAAATGAAAGGAAAACCTAGGCTTCTACAAAGACACATTGATGCTCGGCGAGAATTTGCAAAGAAGCATATTGGTAATCCCGATCATTTCTTACGGCATCTCGATTTACTCTTCTGCTGCATCCTCTAATCTGGATAAACTAATAAGTTCTTACAACTCAGCTATTAAAATCATTCAACAAATTTCCATGAATAACATCGATATATCTGCAATCCGAATATGTAATTCATTTCCGACTTTCACCAAGGTTTGTCGCAACCAGGATTTAAAACTTTTAACTAACCAAGAAGTAAACATCGCAAATAATGTATAGTTATATTCCAGAATACACTTTATAATTATTGAAGAATTATGTCCTACTATTGTATGTAATATTTGTAAATCGCTTAAAATATTTGAAATAATTATCTGAAAATTGTTAAATAATTGAAAATCCAAAATATAATGTAAACTTTAAAAAGTGCAAAAGTTTAGAGAGAAAAAAACATATAATGTAACTTTAAAAAGTGCAAAAGTTTAGAGAGGAAAAAAATTCAGAAAGTACTGGGAATCGAACCTACACCCTCAGACTGTCAGAACCCCGACGTAGCCACTAGGCCCTACAACATGTAGTCAAATTTCCAAGCATTCGCTATTTAAGTAAAACAAAAAATTTCTGAGATTTCAAAAGTGATTTTCTCAAATGCTGGAGTAGTGGCCCCCAATATAGGGTTGATTTTTCATCTACTGTTTATACTCTTTCAGATGAGAAAATATAGGCAAAATCCCAGACACATCAGGTGCGATGTTCCCTTGTAAGTGGTAAAATTGATTTGTACCTTTATAGTGAAAAAAAATTAAACAAATATATATTAAGCAGGATATACCATTATAATTGTATTTTTAGATAATTTTTAAACAAATTTTTAATGCTTTCATTTAGATTACTTAATATATTATTTAGAAAGAAGAAGCATTTAATCCAACAACGTTTTTTTTGGTTCTTTTGCCTCCAATTATTTATGAATCTGGATACAACTTACACAAAGTAAGAGAATTTGTTGTTATTAATTATATATTTTTTAATTAATTTATTTATATATAATACATATGTCTGTTTGATAACTTAATTTTATCTTTTAAGTGTAAATATTTTTATCAGTATAAATTGGCATACAAGGTACATAAAAAATTTAGCTTAGTTCTTAAAAAAAAATTTTTAATTTTTTTTAGGATGCCCTTTTGGAAGCTACTTTTCATTGTTGACTTCCAATACAATTTCAGATTTTAAAATCTTTTAAAAACTTAACACACTGATGACCAGAAGGTTTGGAGAATTAGGTCATTGCCATAAACTTTTGTTTTACAATATTTTTGATGACATCATCATTTCACATAAACCAATCTAGCTATTCTTGTGGTTGTTGTTGTTAAATTTTTTTTATAAAAAGAGTATTTATATCAATATATATGGCTCAATGTTGGATCTATGAAAACATAAACATCTATACTCTGTTTCACCAAAGCTTGCACCTTGTCAAAACAACTGCTTTAACACTGTGTTTGTGTGTGTTTGTGTGTGTTTATGTGTGTTTGTGTGTGTGTGTGTGTGTGTGTGTGGTTATCATCAAAACAATTATGGAGCTATCTCATTCTGCTGAAATCAGTGAATTTAATCCTAATTTAGAGATAGATGCAACATATTTCAAGCACGTTAGAGGAAAGCCGCTGAATTCAAGTTAGAAAAAAATTATTTTGAATATGTGTATGAAACAATGTGAACAGTATCCGATTAAAACTGTTAAAGAAGTTACAAAGGATGTTTCAGAGGCTACAGGAATATCAGAAAGAAGTGTATTTTTAATAAAGGCTGAATTTTCTCGAACTGGTAAAGTAACAATACTGAAGATATCAGAAAGAAGTGTATTTTTAATAAAGGCTGAATTTTCTCAAACTGGTAAAGTAACAATACTATAAATGTCCACGTCCTGACATTTTTGATAAATGCGATGATTTTGATAAAGGTGTAATTTGTTGAAAAGTGCATAATTTTTTCCCTGCGCAATGAAATTCCAACTTTGTTCAAAGTTCTGCAGTCACTAAATGCCAACGATGACCTTCCAAAGCTCACTCGCTCTTTATTTTATCGACTTTTGCGAAAATTGGGATTTGTATATTCTAATCGAACATGGAAAGCCGCACTTATAGAAAGAGACGCCATTGTTCTTTGGAGACAAAAATACCTTAGAGAAATAAAGAAAATCAGGAAATCGGGTCAGAAAATTTATTATACTGATGAAACCTGGATTAATGCTGGCCATACTGTTTCAAAGGTGTGGTCAGATACTACAGTGAAATCAGCCAAACAAGCTTTTAGAGACGGGCTCCTGTCTGGTCTAAAAAATCCCAGCGGAAAAGGGAAAAGATTGATTTTAGTGCATATTGGAAGTGATACGGGATTTGTTGAAGATGCTGAATTATTATTTGAATCTAAATTGCAGTCAGATTACCATGAAGAAATGAATGGGACTGTTTACCTCGAATGGATTAAAACTGTATTACCAAAATTAGAACCCAATAGTGTTATTGTAATTGATAATGCTAAATATCACAGTGTAAAAAGTGAGAGAGTTCCAACTATGGCATGGAGAAAGCAAGACACAGTCGTGGCTTCGTGATAGGAAAATAGACTACACTTCCAATATGCTTAAGATTGAATTACTTCAATCAGTGAAATCGATAAAAGAAAAGCATGAAAAATATGTTATTGATGAGATGGTAAAACTTCATGGACATACTATATTACGTTTACTGCCATATCACTGTCAATTCAATCCTATTGAGATGGTATGGAGCCAAATTAAAGGTTATGTAGCGAGGGAAATTAAACTTCCAGATGTTAAGGTATTAACTAAAGTTGGGATTTTGCAAGTGACTGCAGAAAATTGGAATAAATATGTGCAGCATGTGATTAAGGAAGAAGATGCTTTCTGGAGAATTGATGAACTACAGGAAGAAGTTGTTCAACAGCTAATAATTAATGTAGGACAAGATGCGGACAGTGAGAGTAGCCATACGGATACTACTTGCGACATTTGCTTGTCTGACGATAACGACTCGTAATACTGTTTAATAAAGATTGCATTTTATTCTTCCTTAATTGAAT
>AYEL01074126.1:0-36764 GCA_000484575.1 Olivierus martensii | reverse complement strand
GAAAAAAAAAAAAACATTAAAAACAATATTAAATTACAAATCGTGAAAGCCTTGCAGGCTGCCTTTTGGACAGCCCTGATATAGACCCAGGATCAAATCCAGATCTTACATTTGGAAAATTTTCTTGAAGTATCTGGATGCTATATTTATTTCTCTATTATAATGTCCTGCTTATTTTACTATAGATATATACAATTGATGACTGGGTCTGGAATGGACCACTATTTGGTAATCAACTTTGAGAAATAGCATTAAAAATACTTGATTATTTTTGCTACAAAAACTTAGGCATACAAATTATCTATAGTATCTTTCTTTGACAAACTGTGGATGTGCAACGCCAAACAGCCAATGGCGTAATTGCAGAACGTCATTTGTTTTGAAGAGGTGCAAGCTTTGATGAAACAGAGTATAAAATATAGTCACAATTTAAAACTTTAAACTGAAATGACAAACTAAAATTGAGGTGATTGAAAGTCAAAAAAGTGTGATGTCATTGATAATTGTTGATCATTAAATAATTATTAATAATTAAGAAAAATTAATTAATTTAATTAATATAATTCAATTTAAGATTCTTTTTATTAATCTCTTAAAAAGTAATAAATAAAAGTGAAAAAAAAAAAAACATTAAAAACAATATTAAATTACAAATCGTGAAAGCCTTGCAGGCTGCCTTTTGGACAGCCCTGATATAGACCCAGGATCAAATCCAGATCTTACATTTGGAAAATTTTCTTGAAGTATCTGGATGCTATATTTATTTCTCTATTATAATGTCCTGCTTATTTTACTATAGATATATACAATTGATGACTGGGTCTGGAATGGACCACTATTTGGTAATCAACTTTGAGAAATAGCATTAAAAATACTTGATTATTTTTGCTACAAAAACTTATACTATAGATAATTTGTATGCCTAATATATATATTTCATTTTTGTTTTTTCCCAGTAATTTCTTTCTTTTTATCTGTATAAAATGTTGGCAGAAGCAAAATATACAAAGTGTCAAAATATACGAAACGTCATGATGAGCTGCGTTGCCAAGACGTGTCGCTCACCTTCTTACTACCCAGTAATGAGGAGGAGAGTGACACATCTTGGCAACATGACTTGTTGTGTACTCGATGGTGATTGGCTAGCTTTAAAACGGCTATAACTTGAAAACAGTGCCATTTAAACCATGTGTTCATTAGACATTTTCGACTTGTTTTGAGGCCTCCTATCAGTACACAAAACTTTATGACAAAGTTTTTCTTTACCCTGTAAATTTTCTTCATTGTACAGAACAAACAGCATTTACTAAACATTACTGTACTATATTTCCTTTTACAAATTTTTTGGGCATTAAGCTTTGGTGAGTGAAGAATTGTACCTATGAAAAATCATACTTGGAGTTACAATGGATTTGAATTACAACTGAATGCATTCCCGTAACAAGTTCAGGATCTGTATAAATAAATAATTAAAGAAATTTGGTCACCATATAATTAATTTTAATTATTGTATTATAATTTAAAATAGCAGATTTCTTAATGAAAATTTTTAATAAGTTGGCTAGCTAGTTGTGTATAAAATGTACCAAAAATTTCCACCTGAAAAAATTTGGGTTTAGATTAACTGATAATTATACTCTCAAACCATATGTTGGATATATCTGGTAGTAACTACTATAAAATCCACGAGACCAGTTAACATCCAGTGAGAACAATAAGTGAAAGATTGAAATCAATAGTCTAGGCTCAGATCTTTCCTGAAAAATCTGGAGATGTGGAATCAGAAATTGAATTTGGATTCTGTGTGTGATAAGCATTGGAGGATCTAGGCCTCTCATTTTTAAGTTTTGTGAGGATCTCAGCCTGGCTATTGATCTCCAACTTTCATCTATTGTCCAACTTCACAAATATGAACTGCCATGTTAAACTTTAGAATAGCAGCTTGATAATCTGCAGTTAGAAAGCAATGTAAATCTAAAAAATAGTCATAAAATTCAATATCTATACTGTTCACTATTCAGTAATAATAGTATTTTGGATAAAAATCTGTAGCAATTCACTACAAAATAAAATGATAACATGCTATTAAGTATTTCATCATTTATAAAATAAACATAATATACACAAAACAAATTCAATGACAAACATTAATTCTTAATATTCATTGAAAAATTATTAGAACAAAGATGCTTACAAATTAGCATGTTAATATTCCTATTTAAATGAAATTTTTTAAAGAAATTATATTTGATATTCAAATTTGACATTATATAATCACATGGTTTAATATCTAGAAGAAAAACAATTTAATAGATATTTATGGTCCTTAAATATTTAAAATATAGCATTATTACATGTGAAATATGCTTGTCTGATATTATTAGTATAGTATTCCTTCATATCAACAAGATGCACATTGAATCAACCAAATAATCTAGCCAAACTTCCCCTGGTGGACAAAGTTTAAATTACATTTTTACAATGATTATTTTTGAATCAAAGCTATGGTGCCACCATCTGTTGAGTTAATAATTAATTAAATTTAGAATTTAGCACTAAGGTGGCACCATCTAGTAATTAATGATTAAACTATAATTTTTAAATTTATTTTCCCAAAATAAAATTTTGTCCAATTAAACATTGAAGTCAAGGATTCTCTCAAACTTTTATTCATTAGATGCTCCTTATAAAATGTAAGGCAGAAGCTCACAGTTTTCAGTGCAAATTACATTTGCTCATATAGTAGACTCCTGATTAAATGGGGTAGTCAGAAAATTAAATTTCCTCAGAAACTAATTCCCTAGCTAATTCATAAATATTAAAAAAGGAATTATGGACTATGCATTTAATATTAAAAAATAAAATTGCATATATATATATATATATTCATTCAAGTGTTCTATTATTTATTGAAAATTGAAAAAGTAAAAAAGAAATGTTTTTATATGCAGCAACAAATTATTGCATTATTTATAATTTTGATCTACAATGATATAAGATACAATAAAGTTGAATATGGGATGTTTAAAAATCTTTCAGATATATCTAAGACAAAATGTTGATAATTAAATATTATTTTCAGGTTGTGGAATTAATCTCAGTTAATCCACAATCTAAATAATCAGGAATCTACTGTATATCAATCTTGTATATTATAAACTCAAATTGAAATATACATTCATTGTAATGCTTAAAAAATATATTGGAAATAAATGAATTATAATCAAATATATTAACAATGAAAGGTTCAATATCAAAAAATTTTGATTAAATTCATGCACTACTTGAAAGCATATCCTGTGATAAGTCCAAAAATATGAATTATTATATACTAAAATCAATTTGTGAACAAATGGAAAATGAAAATTGATGAGAAGGGGGAAATAATGATGATCCAAATAGGCTATATTTATTAGAGGAATACTAACATGCTTGAACAATTAATGTACAAAAAAGGTTTAAATCAGTTTTTGTGTACAAACATTTAAGTAGGAAAATGAATCCTAGATATGTAGCCCAGAACCAGCTAATTACTTTAAAATCTCAAACCAATTCAAATCCATCTCACACCATTCTACTTAATAAAGGTGGCTTGAACAATGGTTGAACATTTGGTAGAGACACTAGACTATCATAATACAGAAATATTCCACATATTGACTTGATATTAATGAATATGATTCTCTGCTGAAGTCAATGCTTGTGCCAAGCAAAAGTAAATCTTTATCAGAATTTTTTGCATCATGACCCAAGTTATCAAAAAGAGCATCAGTCTGAAGAAACTTCATATGGAATGATCACTTAACAAAAAATCATTAACATATAGTTAAGTACAAAAATACTGAAGCTAAATCAGAAATTTACCCATTTGTTTTGGAATAATTGCTAATTTGATTGTGATATGAAAAGTAGTTGTGTAAGTTAAAGATATTGAAAAAGCAGAATGTAGTGATGAATCATCTTCAATGCATTTAACAACTCTATAAAGTTTCAAAACTTCAGTTCAAGTTGCTGTTAGAAAATTTCACAGATCAATTTTATAGCAGACAACTTTAAACTGCAATCATAGGCCTGTGACAGAGCTAGATAATAGCATATGCAATATTGCTGAAGAATTTTATGTTTCATCATCATATAGGATCACAAAAGATTCCATCTTTTGTAATCCTATATGATAGTGAAACAGTTGTTGTATACTTATGGCATAACAAATGCTAAATACAAATATTGACAATATAATTCATTCTTGGAGCTTTACTTGCTTCTAAAGTAATGATTCTAACAATGTCTATAATGCAGATCAATCTAGCATCAATAAACATTCTGGCTGATCACTGTCAACAATGGTAAGAAATGTGCACAGAGTTACCAATTACAAAGTGTACACACACACATATCAATATTTTCAATTGCAGCAATACAGAACAACTCCCCTTTGGTTTGTCAGAGTTGTATCATTTTTGTTTAATGATCATTCTATGAGAGGTTTCTTTAGGCTGAATATTCTTTCTGATGCTAAAACTTAACAGAAGTGCAGGACCAGATTTACCTATAGGCCGACTAAGCAGCGTCCAAGGGCCCCACGATTCTAGGGGCCCCAAAATTATCAATTAGTTTTCAATGATATAAACTTTATATTATAACTTATATACTATAAAACTGTTATAAACTTTGTTAAAAACTATGTTATAAACTTGTTATAAACTTATAAACTTTTATAAACTTAACAGTTATAAACTTTGTTATAAACTTTAATAAAACCCATTTTTTTCTTATTAAAAGTGCTAGATAGAAAGTAAAAATTTTAAAGGTTCCTTATAAGTTATAAGGAGCTTTTAAAATTAGATGTAGCTGATTTGAATTTTTAGGAGCCCCAAAGCCTTGCTTGTTCTAAGGCCCCCAAAAATGCAAATCCAGCTCTGCAGAAGTGATGCAAAAAATTCTAATACTAATTCACTTTCATCTGGCACAAACACTGACAAAGATTTATATTCATTAATATCCGGAATTTGCAAATTAAATCTCTGAATTATGAGAGTCAAATTATTTCCTGCAGTATGGTAAATAAATGGAAAGTTTTCCTGTATTTGATGTAATTGGCTTGAATGCAGCAGAAATGTTTAAACTTGAACATTTAACAGTGTGGAGATAAATCTAGTAAAATGACAAAATTATTCAAAATATTTCTTGTGATGGTCTTTTTGTTAAGCCTAGTTCAACAAAATATTTTTCCTTGATTTATGGAAATCTCAAAGATAAGAATTTAATAAGATATACATTGGCATCAAATAGCTTGGTTTAAAAAATTAATAGTGCATATTATTCTTAAAAACTACTAGTAAATTTCAGATCTGAATATTCCGAACAAATTTTGTTCTGAATATTCAAAGCTATGAATCAACATATACATCATTTTGTTACATTAAGTAAAATTAATGTCAATATTCTCAAACATATCACGGATTTATAAACAACAATATTCACCATATTTCTGTTTCATAGCATCATTGGAAATTGGTAAATTTCATTAACTTAAATGAAAAATTTGAAAACAGCACAATTATTGCATTCAAATAATTAACAGCAATTGAATTTGATAAAAGAGAAATTATCTATTTATGATAAAGTATAGCTCATGCTATTTTTATATAGCTAGTCATATAAATTGTTTTTCAAATATTTTTCTGTTAATTTTTTGGCAACGGATGGCACCATTTCACAATCTATGGTTACTGAGAAGCTATAGTAGGAATTTAAATTATTAACTGCTTTCATATTGATCAATAAATATTTCTATGGATTATCCAATATTTCATCTACATCCTTTTTAATATATTTAAAGTTCTCTTCTATTGTGTCTCTCCATATTATTATTAATTACTATATATTGTTATATTCAACTATATGTTTTGTAAATCATCATCAAGAACTGTAACATTTAATAATGTAAAAATCAAATTGTAATACTGTCAATTTTATAAAAAATGATGTCAGTTGCTTCTTTTTTTTTTCTGCTAGTGCCCTATCACACTTCATGATAGGAACCTTTCAACTTTTCTCTTACTTTTCTATAAACTTCTCACTTCTTTTCTATTTCAATGGCTAAACCTAAAGTACAGCCATCTAAACTTTTGTTTTCCTGTTCCTGTCTCTCTCCATCCAACTTTCACATTCATCCACTTATGAATAAGATGATTGTCATATAAAATTAGTATTTATGAATATTTATCAAGATAATTTTAATGTATGGTTTTGATACAAATTTTTTTTTGGCATTGACCTGTTGTAAATATAAATCTTAACATTAAACTGTAATGTAATCATTTAACTATTAGGCTCAGCAAGACTAGTTTATAAGCTGCCACTCTCTCATTGGACAGATTCTCTTCTAATTTGCTTAAATTGATATAACTAATGTTTTACTTAAGTCAGAAGAATTTTGTCTAATGATAGAATAGCAGCTCACAAAATGAAATCTTGCCAAAAAATAGACTATAGAGGACAGTCATATATATTAAAAAATAAATAAAAATTAACATTTTAAATCAAAAATTAAAATAATTTGTTCTAAATTTGTTTATAAATATAAATTGAACACTATACAATAATTTATTTATGAACAGAACTGTTAAAAGAAGAATGAATAAGAGTTTGTATTTGTAACTTTTGTGTCTAATGAAATATCACTTTGATGTCATAGTATCTAAAATCAATCAGAATATATCAAACTTAGAACACCTAGAATATATTTGAAATAAATTTTAAGCATTAGTCTATTGAAGATTTTCTTTGATTTTTGATCTTATACAACTTTAATATTTTAAAAAATTAAGAATAACTGATAACCTGTTTTATAATATTTTGCATTTAGTAATAAAATTTTTCAAGCAATTCAATTTCTGTATCTAGATCTTTTGGTATCTGAAATGATTCTTTTAAGAAATTGTTAAAAGGATCACTCTTTCTGATGCTTTAAACTGCATGAATCAACAATTCCATTCATGTTAAATATCTTAAAAATATTAAACTTTTGAAAATTACTAAAAAGAAAAATATGATCAAAAAATTAAGCATTCCTATTTCCGGTAATATTTCCTTATCCAGTTTAAAAATGAGAAATCTGTAATTTCGTTATGATAAAAATTGGTGTTTTTGGATGAATCATTACATCCTATAGAAACTTCGTTCTTTTCGAAAGTTTATACAAATTATAATAATCTATCGATCTGTACCACTACGAGAAGAACCGGATATGGAAATCATACTCAACTGACGTATATTTTTAATATATTTATATCATATTAGTACACTGTAAATTATAAATCTCATCATACAATACAAATTTAATATCCATTACATGATTATTGTTTTCAATGTTATAGGTGAAAAGGGGTTTTTAACCAATCAGCTGTCAAATTAAATAGACAAGTTGAGACGTTTTAAACATTTACAAGCAATAAGTGTTTAATAATAACGGCACACTTTAAAAAATTAGATAAAAGATTAATTATGAGCGTCTGGATTGACCTTCAATTGATAATCATATTAATTTGAATCTAAGAGGAAACACGCAATACATATTAGGCTTAACAAAATTACGAAAGATTTTCTTACCGGAACTTCATTCTTAACTAAAGGTTCTTGCTGTTTGGAAAGTTTTTTCTCCGTAATAGGTTGAGTTATAATTGTCATTCTGGAATGATCTTTTTAACTTTTTTTCACGAAGAAATTACGTTGTTTTGACGTTCTCGGGAATTTGTCGCTAGGCAAACAAGATCGGGACGACGCCTACCAACAAACAACAGGACCGCACTTATTATTAAATTTAATAGAATATATCAGTTACAACATTAAAAGTTAGTCTAAAAATAATTATATAATTTCAAAATAACGTAATTACGTTTCTTTGAATCACAGCTCTTTTAAAAATATATTTCGCAGAGGAAATCCTGTCAATCTAATAATGTTGAGAGATTTTTCTACAATAGATGGCGGTTGAGAAAAATACTTTATACCACTGTATTAGCTAATTCCATCGATATAACTTACAATTTATGAAAAATGAATATAATATTATTCTTCTTTAAATCGATTGTTTTTTGTTAACGTTTTGTAAAACATTTATATTTTTATTTTTGTATATATATGAATTGTTTTAAATCGATTACTTTATTATTAGTATATCGATTTATATTTTTTTACTTTTGTATTTACTACTGTATATGTATTTTTACTTTTGTATATACTACTGTATATGAATAGCTTTATTTTCTTATGAACAATTCTAACTAAATAAATTTGGTTTTTATTCGTATTGTTGCTATAAATCCTAATACACATATTTTAAACTTTTTTTTTTGTTTTGATATGTCTCAATAATAATTCAATTAATGCCAAATTATAATTTTTGAGTGAAATTAAAATAAAAAAGAGAGATTTTCAAATTCTGAGAATATAAAAAAGTAGGAGGATACAGAAAGTGCTATTCTACAGCAAATAAATACAATAGGTTATGGCAGGGACGTAACTACGGTTGGGTCCTTGAAAGTTCTGGCCCATGTGCTGGCCCACCCTGAATATATAACCCGAAACATAAAATTGAAAACCGCAAGAGTTCAACTCCACATAACCCAAGACGCCTCGAGTTTTGTAAAAATGAAACTTTACAACCGAATACATTAAACACTTCATAATCCAAGACGCCTTGTATTCCGTAAAAATGAAAATAAAAAACTACAAGCATAATTTAAGGCCTTATAATTTCGCGCTAATAGCGATAAAAATTTTTATTTACAAGCTGCGAAAAAACGCGTCCTTTGCACATTTTACGCAGTACTTAAATTAATGCGATTAGCTGAAAAGAATAAATACAGTTTCAAAATACTGGTAAATATAAGTGTCGGGATTTGGACATCTGGACTTCCCCGGTGGGAGGCTGCTGGTTTGGCTGGAAGTAAACAGCGTCAGTCAACAAGGGTGTGGTAATTAGACCAATTTAGGCAGGGATTAACTCCCTAAGTATGCCTGGTAATGGATGTTATTCCTCGATCGCTTTGTCTCATCTTTTTTAATAAATTCCTTTAATATCATATTTTTTTAAAATATCAATACATATATATTTTATATATGCTGCATATTATAAATTTAAAATTTGTAATAAATTACCATTTAATCCAAATTCAATAAGTTTTATACTTTAATGCAAATTATCAAAAATATTTTTGTTTATATTCAGAATAGTTTCATACATAACTTAATTGTGATTTAATTAAAAATATATGATTCATTTTGAAAAAATTAATGTTATGTACAAGAATAATGCAAGATTTTATAAAATTTCTGATGGAAATATTATATTTCAACTTTAAGAAAAATATATCATTTTTAAAGAAAGATATTTTACAGAAATAAATTATTATTATTATTTTAGAATAAAATTTTTAGCTGGCATATTTTAGATTAATTTAAAATGATTTTAAAATACTGTAATTAAGTCCAAAATGGTGACTGCATCCTTGTTTTTATAAATTAATAATTTAAAAAAAATTATTTTTGGCTTTAAATAAATATATTAAAATGCACGTTTAAAGTGCAGTTTTAAATCAGGTTTCTTAATGCATTATTTTAATATTTTTAATTTTATAAATTGAACAAATGGCTTTATAAACATATTATTACAAATAATATACATTTTTAAATAAATTTTACAAAAACTAGTTTACTATCTATCAAATTCTAAAAAAATTTTTTGTTATATTTTGTTTTAAATCATAATATATTTTATATATGCAATATTTTGCTTTGCTCTATATGACAATTATCAAATGGCATATTCTAAATCAAAGTGTGACAGTACAGTTAATTTTACATTGACTTCCAGTATATATAAAAAAAAATTATTACTACAAATATATATATATTAGTAAATATTACTGAATAAAAATCAGTAACATAAAAAATATAAATTGTGATGCATTTTCTCTCCTATTCTAACCAAAAAATAGTGTACAAATTAAAATTAGCTATATGGTAATGCACATAACATGCACACAATGAATGAATAAACTAGTGCAGTAGATATTAGAATAGATACAAATTTTGTAGATAAAAATATTTATTTATACTTCATCAGATATAATATTGTGAATGCCACAGAGAAGAAAAAATGGTTTAATTTTAAATATATTAATTTATGTGCAATTTATAAATAAGTAAATTTCAAATTTTGTATGTGTCATACATCTCATTAATTTCGACTGCATTTAAAGATAAAACATACTCCATAATAATAATATTATAATAATAATAATAATAATAATAATTGCACAGTACAGCTGATTTTATACATTGTGACTGCCTATGCAGTAATGTGCCAATAATAATATTAACTTATTTGCTATAAAATTTTAAACAAGCAAATAAAATTACCATCAGAATTTTTGATGTTGGGAAAAATAATGGTAACTCCTGAAAATATTAATTACTATATTAAATGCAGTATTGTTTATAGGCCATGTGACTGTAAATAAAAAAATATACAAAATTATATTTTCGTTATATAGCTAAAATCAAAATGTTGTTAAAGCAAATTTTATTTAATGTTTTAAATATGATGCAATTAATTTTGCATGATCAACTGACTGAACGATTTTTGTTTTGAGGGACCAATGGAAACTGTGAATAGTTTGATTTACACATGGCTATATCTTTATAAATGTAAATATTCTAAAATATATATATATTATATATATTTTAAGTGTATATTATAACTAAACATATAAAAAAAGTTATATATATATTCATATATATATTACTCTCCAAATGTTTGTTACTTGGGAATTACAGCTTTAGCTAAACATATCAAAAGCCTGTGATTATCAATTTGCCTTAATCTTGTTTCTTTTTGTATAAAAAAAATGCTGCAAATGATGACAAAAACATAAAAAAATTTGTTTTAAAGACTGTTCATTCCTTTTTTTCTTTTTTAAAATTTTAATTTATAGAATGGATAAGTAAAACAATGAGAATTTCATGTATCATACACTCATCTAAAATGCAGTATGTATATAGAATTGTTGTGTATATTGAAATAAAGTCATCAAAAAAATTTTTTAATTGATAAAATAAGTTCATTTATAAACATATGTATATATTATTTTGAATTCATACAGGAAAAATTTTTAAATTTATACAATAGTAATTTAAAGATTAGAAAAAAAAAATAATTTTTAAATTTTGAACAATGTTTTATACACTAAATTTAAACATTGTATTTACTGAAGTAATAAAATCAATTTACATTATAAAATTAAATCAAACTTTGTGATATATATTTAACAGACTGGATTCTTTGATTAAAAAAAAAAAGGCTCACCGTCATAACAGTTTAAAGAGGAGGATATTCCAAGTTAGATTAAATTTTTGAGTTTAATTTTTGCATATAGGTAGTTAAATAAATGTGGAATAAAATTTTTTAGTGTGTGTTATAATTTATTTTATATTGTATGTAACTGACAAAAACTGAAGATTTGTTAACGAATTAAAAGCAACGTGATTAAATTTCAAATACGTTAAAAATATGTCCTGCATCTTATAAGCTGAAAATAGCTATCCATGAAAATAGCTATCCAGAATGTCCGAAAAACCAAGAACTGGCAATTGACAATATGTAGTTAATGGATACTACTACACAAGTTAATGATTAATATGAAAATTTTAATAAGAATTTAACTCTAATTTTTAAATTAATTTATATAATAGAGAAATGAGTTACTGTAAGTAGTTTTGAATGTGTAAAATATCAAAATACTATCCTCTAAAATATCTTATTTCAATCTCATATTAACAAGAGCAATATATTCCAGGAAAATATTTAAAATTATAATTTACAGTTAGTAAACATAATTAGTATGAACCTTAATTCCAATTTCATATCAGTCATTAAATTTAGTTAAAATTGAAAGTTAATTACAAAGATGTGTTTTGATTTAATTATTTGACTTAGATTTAAATAAATCTTTAACTAGAAATTTTGTTGAAATATTAATTTTACATATATAAATCGAGTGTTTTGAAGATTATAAAAAAAAAATGTTTCAATGAGAGTAAATGAATACATTTTTTTTTTTTGTAATGAAATTCTGTTTAACTTTATATCATAATCTTGAGTGAATTAGATTCAAATGATCAGAATAATTATTATTAATCAGGAGACAATGGTATTTATACTAGATGGAAAATGAATTTAAAAAATCATATTTAAATAAATATTAGTTTGATTAATTATAAAACTTTTATTTTGAGAATAAAACTAAAATTTTTAATTAATGAATTTTAGATTTAAATCATATTTGGCAGTGTATGTAATGAAATATTTTTTATACTATAGAAGAAAATAATAAAACTAAAATCTTTAGAAATTGTTTTATTTTTTTTTTTAAGATTATCAAATGATGTTAAATCACATTAGTTAAAGTAATATTTTGATTTTATATTTTTTAAATATTAAAAGGAATTTTAATTTTATTCAAGTTTCATATTTGTGTTTTGTTTTCAGTAATAGATTCTTTGCCATGCTCTAAATTTTTGAATATTGTGCTGAGTTCAAATGAAAAGTAATCAAAACAATATAATCCTTATCTAAAATTAGGAATTATAACAAAATGATGATAACTGATTTAATTAAATAATAATTTTAATAATTATTTTTAAACTCCTAGTGTAATAATTTAGAATTAATTTTGCTTAAAATATTTGATTTGTAGATATTCCTCTAGTTAGTTTCAATTAGAAAATAATAATAATAAATACAAGCACTCCTCAAGTTATGAATATTCGTACTTACAGGTATAAAATTTTATGAAATTTCAAAAACTCTTTAATAATTTAAACAATATGACAGTGTAATGCTCTGGTAACCAATATTATGTAAAATTGGCTAGTTAATATTTTAGTGTTTAAAAATTATGGTGATTACACCAGAAAAATCTTCAGTTTACAATCAGAACTTTTTTTCAAAGTTGTGAAATAAAAAACTTCTAATTTATTCAGTTATGAAATATATTACAAAACACAATATATAAAGTTATTTCAGTACTTTTAGGGGCCAAATAACACCAGTATCCAAGTTATGAACAAAACTTAGTACAAGCTATGTTTGTAACTTGAACATTTGTAGTGTGTTTATAGAAGGAAAAATATGAAATAGAATTTTTATAATATAGCTTTAATATGTAATACTAATGCAACACAAAATTGTTATTATTTATGCTAGTATTATTGCTGTGAAATGATGATTTTTCATGCTCATTTCAGAAAAGAATATTCATTAAAAATCATAATCTAAATCCTAATATTGGATTAATACAACACTTCTCAAACTTTTCCACTTGGCAGCTCTTTTTACTTGAGAAAATATTTTCATGATCCTGGGTATAGAGGTATATAAACTAAGAATACGAATTAAAACATTTGCTAAAATTTCTGACCCCCAAATTTTGTTACGTGACCCACACTTTGAGAAGCACTGGATTAATATATTGGATTACTTGTATGAATAATTAACAATGATTATGGCTGCTTGAATGAATGAATGCATGCATGCATGCAACTAGTATCTCTTTAGTATAATCAAATTGCTATTCTTTATTGAATAGTAAACAAAATATAAAGATAAAAGTTACATCATATTTATACATAATCTCCCTATGTCAATACATTTAGTCCAAAATTCAACTGGTATTTTTCATATCTTCAGCAAATGATGTTTTCAGTTATTATTGGTGCCAGTTATGTACTGATTTATTTACCTTTCCATCATATGACAAAAGCAATCTCTATATTTTTTTAATGGCCTGTTAATGTAAAAGTTAAAATATGAAAGATTATAACTATAAAGTGGATGTTAAAATGTAGATCATAAATTAAAATTATGCAAAATTTCAATTATCCAATTAGCATTATTTAAATGGGCAATGCTTTGATGCAAAATTTTGATTTCTGATAATTTTTCTCTTCATTTAGTGCAGCTAACAAGCTTCAATTTCTCAGACAGAAATTCACAGCAGCACTTGCTATTCACTAGTTTTTTTGAATTGCATGAGCATAATTTTCTTTGCTAATGGTAAGTTTTTGAATTTTTTGACTTGTAAGAAATGATCAGTACCATCATGAAATATTTTTGTGCTCTAGGCAAAAAAAGTATCTTTGATGCTCTTTATATAAAATTAAATATTTTATATGACTGTAAAGATCCTTACTCAAACAGTATTTCTTAGCATTTGCCTGGATGAACAGAAAATTGGTCATTTCTAATACCTTAACAACAACTGAAATACCAATTTTCCATTGCATGCTTTACTATTTATTCTTGGCTTGTAATGAACACATATTGCATTACATTCAATTTAAATATGAATTATTGTTGATGATGCACAACAAATTTCTGATATATATTAAAAAAAATATGAAATCAATATCTGTTAATCTTGCAAAAACTTTTCTAAATTTTAAATCATCAAAAATAATTTTGTATTTGACTGACATGTATGCAGCAATTTCTTTAGCTGCTCATAATCTACTATTTGATTAACAAAGTTCAAAAGAGAATTTAATGTTGTCATCTGTATTTACTATTTTATAATTATAGTTGACCATAAAATTGTTTGTTTATAAAGTTTGTCCTACCATTCTTAAAAATTTCAATCCATTCACATTTTACATTGTGCTATATAATTAACACATTTCCCTAATTAATATAGCTCAATGCAAAAGCCATGATAAAGAAGAAAATTAATATAGCACTATCTATGCATTCATTTTGATCAAAGAAAGCATATTACAGCTCTATTATTTGATAGAAATGTTCAATGCAAAAGCCATGATAAATATAAAATTATTTTAATAAAATAAATAATAATTCTGTTACAAACATTTTTCTAAGTACAAGTTAAGTAAAAATATATATCAGCATAACTGATCAAAATGTTGTTGTTATTTCACTACAGTGAATGTAGTATAATTTGTACCAAAATTTCAATTTACAAGTCTTCTTTTATGATATATATCTAAGCAATTACTTTGCATTTATAAATAATACTTAAATTGTGAATATTTTAAAAGACAACACAAGTATTTTTCACATACTGAGTAGCAGTTCTAAATTTTTTATGATTTAAGTTCTTTATTTCTTTTAAATATTAAATCATATAATGTTTAGGTAGTTCTTGACTTATGATTGCCTTAATTAAAACCAGTTCATACTTATGAGAGCAATGTGGTCATTAAATTTTGCTATTAATCAAATGTAATTGACTGAATTCAATTCCCAGACTAAGCGTTCTGAAATATGTGAAGTATCCTTTTTTTTGTATCTGATTCTTCTAGTTTTTTTTGTTCTTCATGGTTATAAAAATTATATATATATTGTTCTAGTAAACATTAGTAGTAAGAAATTTATAAATTTTGGGAATTTCAGATTTATGACAGTAGGATTTGAAATTTTTGAAACCAAACTCCATTATAAGTTGTATTCTGACAAATTTTAATGTATAATTTTCTTTAAATCTGAATATTCACATGCCAGTATTCAATCTCTGCTAATTTCTAATATCACCTTTTTGATCAATGCTGAGTTGACATTTTTTCATTGAATTTATATGATTTGTTTTCTTTATTTTATGAATGATGGTATAATTTGCTATTAAATGTTTCATTTGTTTTCTTAATTTTTATAGTGTATTATCATTATTTTATTGCAAAGAATATTTATAACAGTTTAACAATGGCATTTTTCAAGTTTATTAAAGACTTATTTTTTTTATCACTTTTTAAATTGTGAAAGCATTTCAGAATTCATCATACCCATGTTTGTCAACCAAAAAGATAAAGGATGAAAATCCAGAACTCAGATTTCATCCTGACACATTTCTATATGGCTAAATAATTGACTTATTACAGATTTTCATAAAGAATAATGCTTTAGTTGTGTTATGATGATTAATCTCAGATTTCATCCTGACACATTTCTATATGGCTAAATAATTGACTTATTACAGATTTTCACAAAGAATAATGCTTTAGTTGTGTTATGATGATTAATAACTGATAACAAAATTACTAAAATATAATCTAATTACATTATTTAGAAATGCATTATTTTCATTTAAATTCATGATTATATTTCCAATTTATAAATATTTTTTAGAAACATATAATTATAAATGAGGATAAGAATATAATATATTAAAATAATCTTTATTGACACTTTCACATATATTAAAATTGTTGAAGTAATGGTAATTTGAAGGTCTATCCAATTGCCAAATCCAGTTCATTAATTAATGCCATTTCAAGTTAATGAATTTTTCAAAAAGTATTTTATAGCTCCTTATCTTCCATTGAATATTAGTAAAATCAAAATTCTTTTGAAAAAATATGTAGCTTCTTTAGTTATAATCTTTAGCAGTATGGTGAAAAGAATATTGCACTAATAATTTTATATTTTTCTGTTAGCATTAAATTATTCAGTTTTGCTATATTATAAATTACTTTAAAAATTTAATATATTCAATTCATGCTTATGGTTTTTATTTTTGTTCTGATAATTTCTGTCAATGTACTAGGATAATATAACAAAAATATATTGATTCCATTAAGTTTCCACATAACATGAACTAATAAAATTAAAAATTAGTATTTATTTATTCATGTAGATCATGTAAATATTATATTTTATTTGAGCAATTATTTGTTAAATTTCAAATGTAGAGGTATTCCTCTATCAAACTTTATATATTTTTAACATATCATTTGAAGTTTTCAAATATTTGAAAATACAAAATAGTTTAGAAATTTTAAAATTAATAATCAATGAAATAGTATACCACCATTCTTTGGTATGGTACTATGATATATTGCAAAATTATCTAATAGCTTAACATGTTAAGCTAATATTTTGCCAAAAATCCTTACTTAACAATTGGATATTTATTTCAGAAACTCAAATATAATACATTACAAATTTACAAGTCGTGTGATTTTTATAATTTATAAACAAACATCAAGAATATACAGTTTATAACAAAAGAAACATTCAGATTGAGAGAAAAAGTATAAAAATAATAATATAAAAAGGAAGCTGAGGGGCTGCAATTGAATTAATAGCTGAGAGGCTGCGATTGATTGGCTTGATTTAATATAAGACTAAATTTTTCTGAGATTGATTATCAATAGTGTGAAGTGCTTCATCTTATCCACATTGTTCTCTTTTAATAAGAAAGAACAATTTCTGAAGAAATGACAATGCAAGATTGGAATCCAATTAAAATTTGAGTTTATATATGAAAATTGTAACTCCTGTTATAAGAGTTCTTTAATAGACTATCTTGATTTCCATTTGTTATTTTATACCAGAAAGAGATTAATTAGTGTATAATTAATGAATAGACTAACAGTTTCAATTCTGGTGAATAGGCTAGAATATTAGCAGTCCAAATTCAATAGCCTTCTTATATATTACATTTAACAGTGCCTTCTTAGTTATTACGTAATTCTGGTGAATAGGCTAGAATATTAGCAGTCCAAATTCAATAGCCTTCTTATATATTACGTTTGACATTTCTTCTAGATAGTGAGAAAAGATAAGTCCAGATAAAATAAAGGATATGTCGAAGAATTAAGCAGGATTAAATGGAATTAGTTTGTAATCCAAATATAATGTGCAATAACAAACAGAATTCTATGGAATTAATTTGTTGGGATTCAATGTGAGTTGTGAATTTTCTTGAAAAAGTAAAAATGATTGCTTAAATAATGAATTACTTAAAAATGTTGTTTTACATAAATTACATTTCCTTAAACTAAAATGATGATTTTTCATGCTTCTGTTTTCATTTATAATAATCCACTAATTCAATTCTTTTTCTTGATGAGTTTTAGTATGATTTAATATATCGCCAATCATATAAAAGAAATGAATATTTGACAAATTAAAAATCAGATAATTGTAACTTTAAATTCATTTCAATTAAAAAAAAAATTATAGTTATTGATAATAAGTATAAAATTAATCTTATTTGAAGTTTCCAATAATAATCCATTTTTTCTTAACAATATCTGCAAAAGCCTTTATATAATTAAAGTTAAACCAGATGTCAATTTAATTTTAATTAGAACTTACATTTAAACCTTATTATAATATATTAACAAAGACAAAGGATTATAGTTTAAGGATTAACTTTTAACAAGATATTTCACAATTTTTTTTAAAGAAGTTTCTAATGTAAAAAATTTATTCTAAAAACTTTTTAATTAATAAAAATTTCTCTTCATTTAATCCCTATAGTAAATTACTTTACTATAAAATATAAACTATATCCATTTTTGCTCTTTAAAACTATTCAAAGATATACTTTGTTCTCATACTGATTTTTAAAATGTTTTCCAAATTATTTTTCTGTTTGTATCTATTGTAAATAGTTTATAAGTAATATTTACTGCATTATATATGAAGAAGTTTCTTTTTAAATATATTTATTCAAATACACTATATTTTTTTTAATTTAAATTTAATGAATGAAACTCGTTTTTACTCATTATTCAATGACATTTTTAATGACATGATTTTAATGTATAAAATAAACTATCAGTAATAAATGGGAATAATAATCTTATTTGTATCTCTTTAAATAGCTCTTTCAAAAATAAAATTCATAATTAAAATATTATAAGCTAAAATCAATATTTATGATATAAATTAATTTTGTACTCTCTTATAGTTTAAAAATGAGAGCATTTTCAGATAATTTACTTTAACAATAATTATTTTCAATATATAATTAAACATAGAGCATAAAATATATTTGAGAAAATGTATTTAATCCTTTGTTTTTATTATGCAAAAGATCTAATAATTATTAACAGTAGTTACTAATACAGTAATAGAATATTTTTGAGCCAAAACTGAGATATTTTCAGTAATTTTTGAATTAATATATCTGTTTTTTTTTTCCATGTATATTTATTTTAAATTTCTAATTTATATATTAATACAGAAAATATTTTATTATGCTAAATATAACTCCCTTAATATCACAAAATCACATTCATAAATTAACATTAATGTAAGTTGAATTTAATAATATAATAATTTATATAGGTATTGTAAAATTAAAGCATTATGCAGAATATAGTGTATGTACAGTCTATGACAGAAAGGTTTTGACATCAGTGGAAAAGATTCGGCTTTTGTACAATACGCAAAAACTGATTGAGTCATTAGTGCAGTTGTTGATCTGTTTGGGCTACAATGTGGGTTGCAACCATTCCATCGGTTGATTAGCAATGGGGGAATGGAAGGAATATTGCATATTTAAGCATTTAATACATGCAAAAAACCGATTTTCTTTCTATGTTTGCTCTTAACTTTTATTTATATATTAAGTAGTGTAAAAAATATTAATAAAATAAATTATTGCCAGTAAAGTTATGATCCTAACTGAATTATTAAGTAATAAGATGCGTTACATGCCAAAGTGTCGTTTAATACCGTATTTAAAGGCATGAACAAGGTTGTTCAAGTTGAGTGCGAATTATTTCAAAATGCCATCTACTACGTCTAAGAGTTTTAGGTTGCTAATTAGTATTATTTATGCATGGAAGTATTATTTGTGTTTATTAATATTTAAGAATAATATATTTCAATATTAAGAATTCGAAGAATAGAAAAAAATTGTTTTTCAATTCCACCAAAGCTCTAGACTTTGCCCATTAAATAATATGTTATGTATTATACAGTTTCATATTTTTATTATATGCATATCTGAAAATACTTAAAATAAACGAATTTTTGAGAGTTTAATGTGTATTTTTTATCTTACAATTAAAAACAAATTTTATATGAAAAAATCATATCGAAATAAGATTTTTAAACTTAGAAATTTTCACTTCTATATTCACAGAACAAAAAGCAAAACATTATACAATTATCTAAACTATATTGACATTAATTTCAATACTGAGTTTTTATAACTTGTACAGAGCATAATAAAAAATAAAATTGTCTTTTGTGTTTTATAAAATGGAAAGTGAAAGAAGAATACAGATCGCATTACTCATATCAAGTACGTCATAGAAATTCTCCCCTCTGTGAAATATTCCCGTCCCCTATTTCTACTGCAGTAAGAATGGTCTATTTCATTATGAGCTGCTGTGCGGAGATTTTCCAGACTTTACAATAGAAACTACTACCTATAATGCAGCCCCTATGATAGATGTCAAAACCTTTCTGTCATAGACTGTACAAGAAAGATATGATATAACTATTACTATATGATATACATGAATAATTTTTATCATATGATAGTTACTATAATATATGACAACTTTACTAGCAAGAATTATCAATAGTAATGCAATTGATAGTATTTTAACCATTGTTATGATAAAATATTCCATAAAATTGTAGTATTGCATTATATGCTAATTTATAAAAATATTTTATATAAAAAATAGAATTAAGTTTGATTTGTATAAACTAGGAAGGAATATGAGTCATATCTCTTCAAGCGATGCAAGTATTTATGACAGCTTGGTCACTAACTTTTTTCTCAACAAATGAAATTACTTTTCAATATGTTGATTACTAAGTGGGCAAACCGAAGCAATGTCATAGAACACATAATCAAAAGATGGCAGATCGTTCAGAATGGAATCAACAGTACAGGCTCACTACCAAATATATCCATTGGAATTGGATCTGGATTTGAACCCAGATCTTCGGGATGGAAGGCTATGGTATTTCAGATAGTCAATCCGGCTAATAACATATCAGACTAAATTAAAAATATCTGTTGAATTGGCTGCTCTATTGAATCCACTATTTTGAGTTAAAAAGCTATGAATCTGATGATAGTTTTTTGAATTCAAAATACAAATCCAATAGGGCAGCCCAAAATTCAAGATATTTTAATTTACAAAGTAAATTTTCAAGGATAATAATCAAATAAGCTTAATGCATGCCAAACAAATCCCTGATATTAAAATGGAATTTTAATAATTTGAAATAAACTTTAACTAATGTTAATGCCATCTTGGAATTCCAATTGCATTAATGTTAATGCTATCTGAATTCTGAGATGGTATTATAATTTGAAATAAAATTTAACATTAGTTAAAATTTATTTCAAATTATTAAAATTCCATTTTAGTGCCAAGGATTTATTTGGCATGCATTTGGCTTATTTTAATTTAGTCTCATTTTATTGTGTTGAGTGAATAGGCATTTTGGGATTACAAATATAGTCTGATGTTAATCTGTAGCCCCAAAAAGCTCTTATTGATTTTCATCAAAATAAGACTATATAACATTAAAAATCCATCAAATTTGGGGCTGCCATTTTTATGACATTTTAAATTATAAATTTTTCTGACCAATATATGAAGGGATATTTTTCTCAGCATGAAACAATCAGTCTAAAAAAAAGTGATTTTTAAGTCATAAAATAGATATTTGAAATTTAGTTTCTCTATTTTCTATTCCTTTGAGATGAAATTTTTGGCTGCCAGATTTTTCCAAACCAGTTCTCTAACATTTCCAAATTTCAGTTTTCTAGATCATAAAGAAGTAATCAAATTTGTGAGAACAGTCATACATATCCATAAGCATTATATTATATATATAAATGTGTGTAATTCTCGAGTTACAAACTTATTCATGCATAAATTTTGTTTGTAACTTCAGGTTTTTTGTAATTCAAATACTATGTTAATTTGGACTTCAAAAGTATTGAAATAACTTTAAATACTGTATTTTGTAATATATTTTGAAAGTGAACCAATTAGAAACCATTTAGAAGTTTCTTATTTCACAAATTTGAATGAAAAGTTCTAATTTTAAAGCAAGAGTTTTGTAGTATAATTTCCACTATCTCAAAATACTGCCAAATATTAATTAACTGTGTAATTTTACATTATATTGGTTGCTAGAGCATGATATTTATAATACTTGAAGAGTTTTTTGAAATTTGAAAATAATTTCATATTCAAATACAAAGATAAAATAATAAAACTAATAAAACTGCTTTACTTCTATTAACTAAGTTTAAAATAAAGCACATTAAGCAGTGGAAAAACATCGTATATTGTAGAACAAGAACAAAAACGTTTTCGATATCATCAATATCATCAACTGATGATGATATTGATGATATCGAAAACGTTTTTATTCTTGTTCTACAATAAACTACGATGTTTTTCCACTGCTTAATGTGCTGTTATTTTAAACTTAATTTCATATTCGTAAGTGTAAATGTTGTAATTAGAATATTTATAACTTAAGAAGTTTTCTGCTGAGAAATTGTACAGATAAACTTTAAAGATTATCAACAACTAAAACAATCCAGCCTTTTATGCCCTTCAACTAAATTTGTTGATAAGTCCATATGATCTCCTTAATTCTTATTCACTTTTATTTTAATGTTATTCTATAATATATTGTTTTCCATATTCACTATTTTATTATAAAGCCTTATGATGTAAATCATCTTAAGTAAATCAAACTTTTCATTTTATTGTGCAAAATATTTTAAAAATCATCACCATAATTTATTAAGCAGTGCAGTTCTGTTAATTTTATATGATATTAAACCAGTAATTATGCTATTAATGAAAAAGTTAGAAGAAAAGTAATGATGACTGATATATGCTAATTTCTGTAAATAATTATCATAATTATTGTAATATATAATAATATATATTAATGTACATATTTATTATAATTAGTTATCATAATATGAACTTCTGCTTTGTAAGTAGGCTTAACTTAGGCAGGATGTTCCATACTGATTTGGATAAATTCAAATCATGAATTTCTCGAATCAAAATAGTGAAATTTCTTATAAGCATAGACTCAAAAATGCTGCATTTAAGAGAGAGAGATGCACGTTCTATATTAGTGCATTTTTAAAAATTGTAAAGGAAACATATAAAAAAATGAAGGTGATTTCATAATCTAAAATGGAAAAAACATTACAAAAACAACAATGTAGTTTAACATTTTATGTGGTTGGTATAAAATTGTTTTTAAATAACCAACTAAATATAGCTGGCCTGAATTCAGATAATTTTATAATAGATTTAAATATTTTATTTGACAGGAATGCACTAAGTTTCTGTTCATTTTTAAATTAAAATTAAATTTTGTTAAGCCTAAAATTTTGTTAAAGAATATTCCTTATTTATAGTAATTTACTTTTATAAGTTGCTTTATATCTTATATAATAATGTATTCATTCAAACTTGCTCTAAAATTATGATAAATTTGCAGAATTTTTCACAAGTTAATTATTAATTCCAAAAACTCTAATACAGTAAATTCTCAATTTTACAAACTCGTACGGATCCCAAAAAAGTTCGTAATATCAAAAGTTTGTAAATAGGAATGGCATTATTTAACATTAGTTCCATGAGATACTTTTCAAACTCAATAATTAATAAAAATGCAAGCCAACTGTAATTACATCTACTCTAATTGAAGCTGACTAGAGGAATATCTACAAATTAAATATACAGAGCTTTATGCTAGAGATCTAAAACTTTGTGTATTTGGTTTTGCAGATATTCCCTTAGCTAGCTTCAATTAGCTCAAGTCAGATAATATACTCTGTCTGCTTGCCCAGGTTTGCCATGAGGGCTTCTGGATACATAGATAGCTCAACTAGAAGCACTAATATCAGCCTAGTTCAATTAATTTCAGAAACTTATCATTACAATAACTTCCTGAAATGGAATCTGCCCAATGGCATAGTAGTCTAACTGGTAAGATGTTTGGATGCTATCTTAAAATTCTGGTTCAAATCCTATTGATTGGTAAGATTATAATTTTTATTTAATTTTCTTAAAATAAATGTCTAATTATTAAATACCAGATGGTGCCACCTTAGTCCAAATTTAAAATAATTTTTTTAAAGTTCAATATCATTAAAGACATTACAGCAGTTACAGAAATACGTTTTATTAAACTAAGAGTAAAAACGTTTTCGGTATTTCTATCATACCATCATCAGTTACAATAAATTAGAACAGAATATTTTTTATATTATTTTAGAACATATTTTGGTATTTCAAACACTTTAAGTGTATAAGGTGTTAAATTAACCAATTCAAACACTGCTTAAAATAATTGTTAATCTAATACATGGTGGCATAGTAACTTGATTTAAAAAATAATAAAATTGCAATTAATTCCAAATTATTATACTAGGAGTCAATTTCTGTATTAAACTATTGGGTTGTTCGGAAAGTAATTTCATTTTTTCCATGAGTGTTGTTAGTTGTATTTTTAACCAGCCAACTTCGTTCTAAACCATATTGTCATCATATATTTTGACAGCTGACATTTCAAGGTTTGTTTATAAAATTTTTTTTAATTCTGTGCAGTTGTTTTTTTTTTTTAAGTGTCATATGAAAATGGAAAATAAAAAGGAGATTTTCAACGTGTTTTGCTTTTTCATTACCAAAAAGATAAGAATGCTGTTCAAGCAAGAAAAGAGTTATGTGAAGATGTATGGAGATGTGTTAACAGAACACTAGTGCCAAAACTGGTTTGCAAAATTTCATTCTGACAATTTCGATATTAAAGATCAACTGACTTTCCAGAATGTAGTGTAAGATGATGATGACAACAAAATAAAAATATTGGTTGAAGCAAATCACTAAATAACAACATGAGAAATTGCTACAAGATTGAATTTTTTTAATTTTACTGTTCATGACCAGTTGAAATGACTTAGTTTCATTTCAAAGCTCAACATTTGGGTTCCACATGATCTCAAAGAAAGAGATTCCTCCATCACATTGATATCTGTGATTTGCTGCTCAAACATGAAGAAAATGATCTCTTTCTGAAGCATATCATAACTGGTGATGAAAAATGGATTATTTACAACAAAGCTGAATGCAAGCGACCATGGATCAGAAGAGATGAGCCAGCTCAAAGCAGATATTCATCAAAAAACTAATGCCCTTTGTCTGGTGGAATTTCAAGGGCTTTGAGTTTCTACCAGACAATTCCACAATCAATTCAGAAGTGTATTGCCACCAATTGGACAAATTGAGTGATTCCATCAAACAGAAAAGGCCAGAATTGATTAACAGAAAAGGCATAGTGTTTCATCATGCCAATGCCATACAAGTTTGATGACTTGCCAGAAGCTGTTACAGCTTGGATGGAATGTGTTACCGCACCCACCATATTTGTCAGCTCTGGCATCCTCCAATTATAATTTATGAATTCTCTAGATGGCTAAAACTGAATCATGTGATTTTTGCCATCCTCATTTAAACTAAATGTTTTGCCATCTAGAGAGTTCTGTAAAGAACTCTCTAGATGGCAAAACATTTAGTTTAAATGAGGATGGCAAAAATCACAGTTCAGTTTTTGCAAGCAAAGATCAGAAATTCTACAAGCATGGAATCATGCTACTACTAGAAAGATGGCAAAATGTATTAGACTAAAATGTCAACATATAATTAAATAAAATATTTATATAGTATAAAAAAAATTGTCATTCATTTTCATGAAAAAAATTGAAATTACTTTCTGAACAACCCTATATATGCAACATAAGAAAATGAATATAAAAAATGAACAACTTTGCATTATTGATTTGGATATATTATTAATGCATTATATTTGAGTTCTAAGGTGAATTTATTATGGAAACTTCACTATATTGAAATATTGCACTAATATAGGGGTGTTCAAAAAAATGTGTACACACTTTGAACTGTCATAGAAAATTTATTTTCCTACCTACAAGGTTAAATTTCTGGGAAAAGAACAACTACAGTCCAATTGGAAAAATAAGGGTGTACTTTCTGGTCAAACTGAATGTTCCAAATGGTTAAAGTAAATGTTCAAAATGGTGGTCTTCAACATTGATACAGTTTTGAGTATGAGTCATGACTGATTCCGTACTTCACACTAAAGTGTCCAATGGGATTTCTGCACACACCGCTTGAATCTCATCCCAAAGCATGTCCAGGTTACATGGTTTACAATGGTACACCTCATCTTTTAATGTGCCCCATAAGAAAAAAATCAAGTGGTGTAAGTTCAGGAGAGCATGCAGGAAATTTGTTAAAAGATGAGGTGTACCACCGTAAACCACGTAACCTGGACACACTTTGGAATGAGATTCAAGTAGTGTGTGCAGAAATCCCATTGGACACTTTGGTGCCAAGTACAGAATCAGTTCTGACTGTACTCAGAAATGTATCAATGCTGAAGACCACCATTTGGAACATTCAGTTTGACCAGAAAGTACACACTTATTTTTCCAATTGAAGTATAGTCTTTCTTTCCCATAAATTTAACCTTGTACGTAGGAAAATAAATTTTCTATGACAGCTCAAAGTGTGTATACATTTTTTTGAACACCCCTGTATATTAAATTCAGTTTTTATAATACATTTGTTGTTACTATTATGCTGCTATAATTTAAGAAAACTTTTATGTAAACATGCCATTTTAAATTTAAAATGGTATGTTAAAATTGAATAAAGAAACATTTAAAGTTATAAACATTTATTTTATTAACTTTAACATTCATTGCAAAATTTTATAAAATCTGATTTTTATTAGAATTTTTAAGTAAATAATAACATGAGAAATATTTTTGATAGCATTTGAAATTGAAAAGTTTTTAATTGAATTATTATTAATTTTAGCTTTATAGCTATACCATTGTCTCTGAAAATAAATCTTACAAATGACTAAAAAGAAATATTATAGAGATTATAAATGACAGCATCTTGCAATCTTATCTAAAAACATTGAATATTTATCCAAAATTATCCTCGATATTTTAGGTCAAGCAAAATTTTTACATTATATATTCAAATGACTACAGTTTTAATAAATTACAAAAAAATATGCATTATAATTTAAAATAGAGGACTAGACTATACAATATAATACATAAATTTAGCTTTTATTGATTTGAATTTTCATCTTAAATCAAATTAACTATATTATTACTCTTTGTCAAGAAATTACACATAAAAATTGGAATTTATATTTGTTGAGCAAAAAACTAAATTGACTAATTATAGAGCATTAAAATTAATATAGTACACCTATAAAAAAGTGTTTTAAGAAATTTATGTTAAAATTTGAAGAAGAAAGTTTAAGATTATTGAAATTTCTAAGTTCTGCTGCTTGTAAAATAATACAACTAATTCAACAAGCACCTTAAGCAAAAATAATAATATTTAATAATAATGGTTTTGGCTTTCTATGGCCCTCTCATCTGAATCTAATAAGTGAGAAAGGCCATAGAAGACTGAAAAAAATTACCACATTATTCTGCTTAATGCTTTTTGAATTAAAAAATTTCAAATCTATAAGAATAAAAATATTCAACTGGTATTAAAGATATTAACACTTAAATATATTGTTAAAGAATATTTATTAGATTGTATATTTCCTCAGAAAATAAGATCTCTCTATAATAACATTTTATATACAATGTATATAACATAAGTATAAATCTTTGTTCTTTATTCCTAATATTCAATAGGAATATAAAATTTATTAAAAAAATAATTTTTTTTATTAAGGGATCAAACTTCTAAAAGTAAGCTTTAATAACAGTATTATATAAACATAAATCTAACAGTTTAATACAGTATAGCTTTTACTATTTAGAAAATTATGGCAATCCTATAAAATTTAATTATTATATTTTATTGCCAAAAACTAAAAATATTCCTAGGAGAACTGAATGGTATTGGTAAGGAATTTATAGAAATATGCTTTAAACTCTTGAGAAGATGGAATGAGAAAATACCAACATTCAACAAGAGCAATGGAATAGAAATTTGAGAAAATCACAATTCTAAAGAAATTTTTCATTCCATTTCAATGCTAACTTTCTCTGATGAAGATGTATTTTTGGCTATTGGTTCAGCCTTTGTCAATTTGTTTTCTGAGATGCTGAGTAACTTTTTTGATAGAATTATTGTTTCTTCAATTTTCCTTCCACTGTTCTTGACAAATGTTGGTATTTTTTCACTCCATCTTAGGATTTTCAAGCATTTTAAAATTCAGATTCTTATTTTTACATGATTATTTAAAGCAAGAAAATATATTTACAAAATTGTAATCTTCATTTTTTGATTTTTATATATTTACCTTCTTGCACTAAACTTAACTTCTCCTGTTTTAAATGAATATTCAAATTGTCACTGTTGTCATTTTATATAGCTTCATCATTTCTTTTACAATTTGATATATATATAAATAAAGGCTGTTTGCTATAAAACAATCAATAAAAATTTCATCATATACTTCTAGGTTCATTGTGGAGATTATATTAGATTTCATAATTGATCTAATGTTTACAGTTTTCATATAAAAAATGATGCATATTTGTTCTTTACTTCACTTTTTATATTATTATAAAATATTGTTTCTTCAATTTTCCTTCCACTGTTCTTGACAAATGTTGGTATTTTTTCACTCCACCTTAGGATTTTCAAGCATATTAAAATTCAGATTCATATTTTTACATGATTATTTAAAGCAAGAAAATATATTTACAAAATTGTAATCTTCATTTTTTGATTTTTATATATTTACCTTCTTGCACTAAACTTAACTTCTCCTGTTTTAAATGAATATTCAAATTGTCACTGTTGTCATTTTATATAGCTTCATCATTTCTTTTACAATTTGATATATATATAAATAAAGGCTGTTTGCTATAAAACAATCAATAAAAATTTCATCATATACTGTAGGTTCATTGTGGAGAATATATTAGATTTCATAATTGATCAAATGTTTACAGTTTTCATATAAAAAATATGATGCATATTTGTTCTTTATTTCACTTTTTATATTATTATAAAGAATATTAGTTAATTTGAATGTTTATTCATTATATAGAAATAAACTTTATTATTTTAATTTCAGAACATAAAATTAATTTGTTTATAGATCAAATACAGGCTATTTCAATAAAACAAGCATTTTTATTTTGTGAAGTTGCAACACTTGAGTGTCATTTGTTTAACAAAAGTATGCCCATTTGCAGAAACATGGATCTCAATGTGCAATTGATATTAAGGCATTTTACAAAAATGGCAATTCTTCTGTAGTTGCTAGAAGAGAATATCAGCATTATTTTAATCTTGGAAGGTATCAACTTGTCCATCTAAACATACAATCAGGTTACAGATGCAAAATTTTTAAGCTATGGGGAAGTACTTTGAAGAAAGACCTACATGTAACAACACAATGAAAACTATAGTTACAGAAAATTGTGGGCTTTATGTAAGATAAATTTTGTCAACAATGCATATAAGATTCTATGTAAACTAGTACTAAAATATTAGGTGCTTAGAATCTTATGTCAGAATTTAAATTTGCAACTATATAAAATACAGACTGTCCAGCAGTTAAATGAGATGATTTTGAACAAAGAATGCATTTCTGTGTTGAGGTTTTGTCTAAAATTAATGAAGATGTTTTCTTACATTCATTGTGGATGTCTGATGAGACACACTTCCATTTTAGTTTTTTTTTGTTTACAAAACCACTGCCATTACTAATGTGGGAAAAAGCCACATCAACTTCATCAACAGAAAGAAAGTTACTATACTTCCAACAATGAGACAGCGCACTATAATCAGTCCTTCCTTTCTCAAAGATGGACAACCATGGTCACATTTCTTGCACTAGAACTTGCATGATTCCCTACAGAAAGGCATTGGTAGTTCCAGCAAGATGGGGCTATGTTGTATTCAGTGAGAAATTTCCATTCAAACAGTGCACCAAATTTTCAGCAACTATATCATTTCCAGGAATGGTGACATTGCTTAGTCACAATTCCTGGAACCACCTATTTAGTGATTATTTCCTGTAGAGACATCTAAAAGCGAGGTGTATATAAGTCAGCCACATAACATTGGGACACAATACCTGTAATTCCTCCATCACAAGCTGTATGAGTGTCAATGTTGCAAAGTTAATTTCCATTCAAACAGTGCACCAAATTTTCAGCAACTATATCATTTCCAGGAATGGTGGCATTGCTTGGTCACCATTCCTGGAACCACCTATTTATCTATTTCTGATTATTTCCTGTAGAGACATCTAAAAGCAAGGTGTATATAAGTCAGCCACATAACATTGGGACACAATAACTGTAATTCCTTCATCACAAGCTGTATGAGTGTCAATGTTGCAAAGATTGCCATTTGTGAAAACTTCAGTGACTATGTATAAGGCTGAAATTCTTGTTTTAATGAGAGAGAAAATACAAAAACAGATATTTCTTTTGTTGCATTTCAAAATGCCCATTTTATTGATGAAATACCCTGTGTTTTCAGCAGGCAACTAAAAGGAAATCAAACTATCTAATATATTTTTGTGTGCAAAGACAATTTATTGATTATTTTATTACCAATTTATTTTAAAGTAAACAATCAATCACTGATTAGAGAATCAAATTTTCATTGATTCTAAATTAATGAATTTGTTTAACTTAATGATTCAGGTTGATAAAATCAAAAATCCAGCAACTTCGCGACCTGAGGAATCACTGATTAGAGAATCAAATTTTCATTGATTCTAAATTAATGAATTTGTTTAACTTTAAATTGTCAAGAAATATGAATCATTAAGATACAGGTTGATAGAATCAAAAATCCGGCAACTTTGGGACCTGAAGATTGCCAGATTTTTGATGTATATATATGCTGAATATATTTAACAGAAAAGGACTACCTGTACAGTGCTTTAAAGAAATAAAATTAAGCACTAAATGAAATTTTAATGTTCAATAACTAAATAAAATACTGTAGTTCTACAGAATGTTAATTCAAGTAAATAAAATAGTTCCTCAGAATTTTAATTCATTACTGTACCCTCAAAAAAAGTTAAAAGATTTTATATAATGCCAATAAGAAAAAAAGCCAGAAAAAATGCCAAAATGTTAAAATAAATTTCTAATGCCAACCACATCTAAAAAAAGCCAAAAAGCACTCATTTGGTGTCAAAAAAGACAATCTGGAAACCCTGCAAGTTGCAAACATGAGCAAACATCTGATTCTGGAGTACAGTGTCAAAACATGAACAGCAACTCCAGAAAACAATGGTGCGCCAATGCAATAAATTTAAAAATGTGCTCCGACATTCATGCTAAAAAACTGATGGAACTGGAATATTGATTGCTGGATTTTTGATTATATAAATCTTTAGAATTTTTAGCAATATATATAGACAATCTGGAAACCCTGCAAGTTGCAAACATGAGCAAACATCTGATTCTGGAGTACAGGGCTGTCAAAACATGAACAGCGACTCCAGAAAACAATGGTGCGCCAATGTGATAAATTTTAAAATGTGCTCCGACATTCATGCCGAAAAACTGATGGAACTGGAATATTGATTGCTGTATTTTTGATTATCAACCTGTATAAGTTTGATTATATAAATCTTTAGAATTTTTAGCAATATATAGTAATTAAATACAAAATAAAAAAATTACATTCACAAAATATTTTTTGATTGTTTTATCTTTGTTTCTTCCCAGTTTTGTACATCAATAGATACTTGGCATCCACAAAACATTATTATAAAAGTTGGAATAAATGGTACTGGATAACCTAAAAAAATAAAATTTCTTATGAATGCTGAGTAAATAATGTAAAAAAATAAGTTTAGTTTTTATCATATACAGCTATTCCTTGACACATTATAGATACTTGGCATCCACAAAACATTATTATAAAAGTTGGAATAAATGGTACTGGATATCCTAAAAAAATAAAATTTCTTATGAATGCTGAGTAAATAATTTAAAAAAATAAGTTTAGTTTTTATCATATACAGCTATTCCTTGACACACTGTAGTATTAAAATATGAACATTCTCTTTTCTTATAGGAAGTTTAAAGTTTAATTATTTATTTACAATTCAATAAATTCATTTATTATAATACATACATATAAAGTAAAGAATCACATAGAATTCTTATTCATATGATCATGTGTGTTCATAATATATAGGTAAATAATATTTAGGAATGTTCTTATTTATTTACAATTCAATAAATTCATTTATTATAATACATACATATAAAGTAAAGAATCGCATAGAATTCTTATTCATATGATCATGTGTGTTCATAATATATAGGGCATTCCTAAATAATTACAGGTTTGTTTATTAATTTACCTATTATAATATAAACTATTCAAAACTTAATATTTTAATATTGATTTGTAGAAAGCTCTAAAGTTCTGAAAAATTAAATGAAAAACTGTTAAAATGCAAAATAAAGTTAGTTGTTGATTAATAATTTTAATTTGTACTAATCAAGAAATATCTCATATTATATATACAGGGTGTAATTAGAATCATAACAAATGACTGCAAGATATTCTACAGTTAAAGATAAGAAAAATTTTCTATATAAATATATAATTTTAACCACTTCATTAGGAAGATACAGAAATGAATTAATATGGGAAAAATGACAAATTATAGCAATTTATTTGTGTATACAACATCGAATACCTTCTGTAAATCTTTTAAATATAAGCTAAAAATTAATAATAAGAGTTGAAGCAGTTTATCTAAGTACTAAACTATAAATTGAAAAAGCATAAGCAGTTGAGAATAACATTAGAATCTTTTTTAATAATAATACAAACTTTTTCGGATTATTACAGCCATCATCAGGTATCTTTGACAAATATCAAAATGTTCTAGAACAATTGTTCATTCGAGCAGTTGAGAATAACATTAGAATCTTTTTTAATAATAATACAAACGTTTTCGGCTTATTATAGCCATCATCAGGTATCTTTTGACAAATATCAAAATGTTCTAGAACGATCGTTCTTCAAAAAACGTTTTTTGTTCCATCAGAGTTTTTAAATCTGAACAAATTACAAGCAACATCGTAACACATTACGTCATTACGGGATGGTGTTAAAATGTACATTAAGAGCATGCTAAGAAATTACAACACATATCTTTTAACAAATAATACGAGGATGTTAGACAATGCATTAACATAATATTACTACATAACAACATAGGGAATCTAATATAGATATTGAAAATATGGATTACGATTTACTTCTTGACTGCAAATTCCCAGGCTTTAGAAACGCCTACCACTTTTTCATTCAACAGATTTTCATTGTTTTGTCTTCGTAATATTTCTAATGTTTCAGTTAAATACTTATGTTCTTCTTTGCTTACGTGTCTCACTAAGTATCTAACTGAAACATTACTAATATTACGAAGATAAGACAACGAAAGTCTGTTGAATGAAAGTGGTAGGTGTTTCTAAAGCCTGGGAATTTGCAGTTAAGAAGTAAATCGTAATCCATATTTTCAATATCTATATTAGGTTCCCTATGTTGTAGTAATATTATGTTAATGCATTGTCTAACATCCCCGTATTATTTGTTAAAAGATATGTGTTGTAATTTCTTAGCATGCTCTTAATGTACATTTTAACACCATCCCGTAATGACGTAATGTGTTACGATGTTGCTTGTAATTTGTTCAGATTTAAAAACTCTGATGGAACAAAAAACGTTTTTTGAACAAACGATCGTTCTAGAACATTTTGATATTTGTCAAAGATACCTGATGATGGCTGTAATAAGCCGAAAACGTTTAGAATCTTTTTTAATAATAATACAATGTTATTCTCAACTGCTTAATGTGCTTTTTCACTTTAGTTTAGTACCTTCTGTAAAGTCAAAGTTACCCTTATTGCATTCAAAGTAACAGTGAACCTTATTACACCATGAATTTCTAATTCAATGAAAGATATCAATTGCCACAATGACATTTCATAGATTGTCTGTATTGTGTAATTAGGAGTACATTTTAATTTTATTGGCTGGATCAAGCAGACTCTTATCACTCCTGAGAAACCTAAAATAATGGGATTCAGAACTGAATCTGGTTTAAAATGATAAGCAACTGTTTTACCATATGGCCCTCATTTACTGAAATATGGCATTGATCTAAGTGGTTAAAATTATGTTTTTATTGAAAATTTTGTTTGTTCTTTGCTGTTGAATACCATTCCAATGCATCTTGTATGTGTGTATATATGTATATATGTATATACAGAATGTTCCCAGATTTTTTTTTCCAAATATGAAGTATCAAAAAATATATGCTGTCTATTTATAAAATGGTATTTCAAATTCATATGCTTAGAGTTATGCAATACAATATGACTGGGTTAGTAGCAGAAATTCCAATGGCTTTTATAAAATCGAAAAAATCAAAATGGCAGACTGAGAAGTGATAGTAGTAAGCACTCTAGCTGCCATTGTTTCACCAGTAAATTATGTAAATAACTTTCCTGAATTGTTCTTGAAGCATTAGATAAGCTTTTATACAGAGAATAATCATTTGTCAATGATGGCAAAAAATAAAAATTCATTAATATTTGTATGACAAAAAATTTAGATAGTTCTTGATTTAAAACAGGGTTTGGTTTTGAACTCTGCCATCATAAATTGGATATGCTCAAAATTTATGGATTTTTTTCATTATTATTTATTAAGTACACTCTAGGTACAAATTAACTTTTTAAACTGAGAAACTGTGTGCGTGCACACACAGTATATAAATTTGATAGCTAAAATAGTTAACTTGACCCTATAACACTATCACAACTATACACAAAAAATTATAATTCTATAACAAATGTTATATTATTATAATATTTTTTAAGACACAAAATGTTTATATTTCTTATTGTCTGCCATGTCATTCAAAAACATATCTATGCTTAAAATATATTCATGAATTTCATTTGGTCATTTTATTTTCTAATGCACTTATTTGTAAATATCAAATTTAAGCATTGTTGGACTGATATCATTTTCAATATACATGACATTTTAGACAAGTTAGGTCCTTGACTTAAGCAGTTAATATATTAACAAGTTTGTGTAGTTTTTTTTATCAAAACCTATAAAAACAGCAACTTTGATCATTTATAAATTTGCCATGAGTTTTTTGACAATTTAGATAAACAAATCCCTTTGATAGTAAAAGAAGATATATTAATCTGGACATATACAATAGGTTAATAAAAATTAAGGCTATCACTATCAAAGTAGGGCAAAAATAGAATAATGCAACAAAACAAAGCAAAAAGGAAAAATTTATTAAAAATAAAATTTTTTTTGCAAGATTCCTTCTAATATATCTATACAATGGGTGATCGGTTAATGAACATAATCCATTCCAAGAAATCAAAGTAGGGCAAAAATAGAATAATGCAACAAAACAAAGCAAAAAGGAAAAATTTATTAGAAATAAAATTTTTTTTGCAAGATTCCTTCTAATATATCTATACAATGTTCGTAATCCGAACTGTTCATTAACCGATCATCGATTTACCATAGGTTTTAATGGGAAATTGATTAATTCATTCCGGAGACCCCAAAAAAACATAGTACTAATCCATTCCAAGAAAATGTTCGTAATCCGAACTGTTCATTAACCGATCATCGATTTACCATAGGTTTTAATGGGAATTTGATTAATTCATTCCGGAGACCCCAAAAAAACATAGTACAAAATTATATAATTTTTTATTTGTTTATTTATATGAACATACAAAGTCTTGCATTTTTCATTTATAGTTTTTTTTCCGATAAAGAATCTGCCCAATATCATTGCTTTTCTCTCTCCTTCAGGATTTTTTGGAAGTGGATTAATAGCATTGTCATGTGCTTTTCTCTCTCCTTCAGGATTTTTCGGAAGTGATTAATAGCATCGCGCTTTTCTCTCTCCTTCAGGATTTTTCGGAAGTGATTAATAGCATTGTAGTGATTTTCTCTCTCCTTCAGGATTTTTCGGAAGTGATTAATAGCACTGTCGGGATAGTTTCTCTCTTCTTCAGGATTTTTTGGAAGTGATTAATAGCATTGTCGTGGCAGAGATCCCCAAGCCTGTTGACCTCAACCTGGTATGGGTGCCATTCTAACAAGATCCCCAAGCCTATTGACCTCAACCTGGTATGGGTGCCATTCTAACTTCTCCAAGCCTGTTGACCTTAACCTGGTATGGGTGCCATTCTAACACCAAAACATTGTAAAATCTCTCTCTTACCTTCTTTAATAAATCTTTGATTTGTTTAAGTAAAATCTCTCTCTAAACCTGGTATGGGTGTCATTCTAAGACCAATCTTGGTATGGGTGCATTCTAAGACCAAAATGTAAAATCTCTCTCTTACTAACTTGGTATGGGTGCCATTCTAACACCAAAAATTGTAAAATCTCTCTCTAACTTAATAAATCTTTGATTTGTTTTAAGTTGTCTCTGAGTTCATTTTAATTAATAAATCTTTGATTTGTTTTACGTTGTCTCCAAGTTCATTTTAATCGTCTTTGATTTGTTTTACATTGTCTCCAAATTCATTTTAATTGGGAAAAATATTTGTTTTACGTTGTCTCCGAGTTCATTTTAATCGGGAAAAATTACTTTCTTCCTTTGTTTTACATTGTCTCCGAGTTCATTTTAATCGGGAAAACTACTTTCTCCCATCCTTACCCATAAGTCACGATTAACTTAGGGAACCTACCCAATTAACATAAAATGTCCAATGGTGAAAGTTATGCTAAACTAATATGCTTTAGAGAAGCTTGACTTGCACCCCCATTCCAATGTTGCCAAATTATTTGTATAATTGTCAAATGACAAAGTATAT
>AYEL01074125.1:0-36099 GCA_000484575.1 Olivierus martensii | reverse complement strand
TGTTATTTCCACAGATGGGTATAAAGATTCATAATCCATGATAGTAATGAGAAATGTGAATAGAATCATAAGGAAGAAAAGATTCCCTACATCCTGGAATGTCAAAAAAATGGACACCCCAGTACCACCACGTCTCTTTGGTTACATAAAGACACATAAGACACCAATAAATACATCCAATGGTCGTCTCCTCTTTACAACCTAGAAAAAACTATAGCGGCATGGGCTAATCCTATCATAAATGAATACCAGCATACAGTCACATCATCGCAGGAATTCATTGAAAGATTTTTGGAAATAGGACCCCTCCCAGATGAGGTTATTACTATCATGGATTATGAATCTTTATACCCATCTGTGGAAATAACACCAGCCTGCATAATGCTATATAGATTTATGCTCGAACATCTGGACTTCACTAACACGAAACCAAGTATTTTAAGGGATGTATGCCATCTTATAGCCTACAATTCCTATTACACTTTTGAAGGAAAATATTATAAACAAAAGAAAGGGGTCCCGATTGGAGGCCCCCTGGCGGGGGTGATGGCAGAATTAGTCGTTAGGCACAAAGAAGCTCAAATAACAGATGAAATATACCAAAATATAAAACTGTACATACGCTATATAGATGACATATGTGTTATATGGAAAAACAAAGATATGAACTCGGAAATCATAGAAACCTTAACAGATAAGACATTGGGTCTTTCTTTAAAAATAGAACAGTGTGAAAAAAGAGAATTTCATTACTTAGATGTAAATGTACTTATAGAAGGAGGAGAATATTATACAAGTATATATAAAAAACCTACTTATGTACCAGTTATGATACCGGCATGGTCCCAAGATCCTATGAACTATAAACTAGCTTCGTTTAGGGCGTTGTTTCGCAGAATACATACGCATTGTATGAGGTATAGTGACAAAAATAAAGAGTATGAATATATCATTATGCAAGGCAAAAAACATGGTTATAAATATAAGACGATGAAAAGAATATATGACGAGGTTACTAGAGCAATGGCTACTAATAATATGCAGACTGAGACTCAACACCACAACCAGCTGTGTCAAGAACAGCGGCCATACCCTATAATATACGACCAGCTAACACGGAGAACAATAAGGTGCATAACTAAGGGAGGTCCATACAAACCCATATATAAAAGGAAAAATAGTATATTCTCCGCTATAAGGAATGACAAGGACCCGATTAATTACCAGAGAAAAGCAGGAATATATGCGATCCCTATGTACAACAACACTACACAGAAGCATGAGGAGTACATAGGTAAGACAAAAAGATCATTAAACACAAGAATTGCGGAACACAAAATGGACATAAGAACAGCTAGACTAAATACCGCCCTTGCAGTTAGAGCATATGAACAAGACGTAATGATACAATGGGAAAATGCGAAAGTCGTAAAGAGTGTCCTGAACAACATCGGTGCTAGCACAGCTGAAGCGTTAGAAGTTGAAAAAAGAAGGCTAAAAATGAATGTTGTCAACGATAACGACCCTAAAAACCTCCCGACAGCATGGCGATGGTGCGCCAGATATAATATGTAATGAGATCGTAACATTATATAAAACACGATATAATAGCGTGAACGGATGAATATATCGTATATTATTAAATAAACCTAACGGAGCGTAATTTCTGCATATAATAGTGATATATTAATAAACCTTGGGAATCTAAAAAGAAACTTTTTAAAAAGCAAAAAAACGGAGGTTATGACGTAATTTTAAAGAGCGATACGTTCTAGAAGAAATTGAATCGTTCGAAAACGACTACAATAAGAATATCTATGTAGAATACTGAAGAGGGTCTCCTAGAAAGGCCGAAAACGTTATATAAAGAAAAATTTGGATCCTGTAATAGAGCTGTAAGTAAAATATAGTTAAATTTTAAAGAAAGACAGGAGTACTAATACTAGTAAGATTTTACTTATTTCACTATGTCAATTTTTCAAATTCAATCAAATTGAAGTTTCAAATAACAAGATACTTATTATTTCTTAATTGTCTTATGATTTACTAGATTAATGTAAGTAATCATATAGATAAAAATAATCTGCAAAAAAAGATTTGGGTTATAAAGTTAGTTAATGTATCTTTATATACTAAGTGTCCAAAATAAACGTTTCCAGCCCATATTTGATTTAATAGTCTTTTTACATTGCTTTTATATTAGTAATTCATATCCTGTTTAAATTGTATTTTTAGAACTTTAAGCAAAATTTAGTTTAAAAAATTATATTTATAACTTCAAAACTTTGTTATTTCAGTCTCTTTTTCATCTGTGAAAAATTTGTTTTCCATTGTCAGTTTAGTCCAAATTCATTAAAAAAGATTTCATGAATATTTTGTGTATTTTATTACTCATAAGAAATGTATCTCTTTTTCTGAGAAGTTACACTACAAACAAATGACAGTTTTCTGGCAAACTATTAATACCCTGATTGAAAGGCAGATTTTTTTATGGGAGACATAAGTCATCAAAAATGAGACTTTGGAAAAATTTTCTAATGAAATTTGGATTAAATTGAGAATATAGAAACAAATTTCTCATACTTATCTTACTAGTAAAAGTTATCTTTTCTTGTTCTCATACTTTAAACTTACTAGTAAAAATTTTTAAATTAAGAGATTATTTTTTGAACTATAAATATTATTTGAATTTTGTTTTGATATTTTAACAATTCAGTTCAAATTTCTTACAAATCATCATTAATAAAAATTTATTAAAATAATAAACTATATAAAAGATGAGATTCATTCACCATATATAGATGTATAATAAATGAAATAAATAGCAAAAAATATTTTAGATAAATTAAAAGTAATACCAAAAGTAAATTTATTTTATACTTATAGACTTCTATTATTTACTTTATACTTATAGACTTCTATTATTTACAAATCATTAATTGCTTATTATCATTATTAAAATTTTAGATCAGTAGTATAAAGTTCCTTAATTTCATACATAAGAGTCACTAAATAAATTATCTATCCTGTTGACAGAAATTTTACATTATTATTTTAATTATGCTACTCTTTCATGTTTTTGGATTTTAAATATGAAGTAGTAATATATATTCAAAAAAAAATAATTTAAAATTCATTTTTGATTAGATGTTTTTTTTATATGAAACATGATTTATTTCATAATAAAATACTCCATGTTCAGAGCATGAAAATAAGTCAGCACAGGCTTTTATAAACCAACAATTGCTCTATTAAAGTACTTTTGACATTCACCCATCAATAATATAGAAGGTTTATTACCTTCTATAACTTGTATCGTATTGGTAATGAGCAAAAGTACTTTAATAAGCACTTTTTGGTTCATAAAAATTTGTGTTATTTTTTATTTAGAATCTGTTTAATTAAAAACTGTATTCAAGTTATAATTCTTTTAACTTGTTTTCTTCAAGGGATTAAATTCCTTTACATCATTTAGTATTGTATCAAAGTACAGTCAATTCCACTTAATTGGGGCAGCCACTTTTTTGGGCCAAATCTCAAAGAACAGAAACCAAACTAATAAACTAATACATAATTTAAATGCTTAATTGGGACAGTAGCAGAAAAGGAATTAGCAATTTTTGACATATTTTAGGGATTTTTCAAAAGTATGTCAACACTACGTACACTAATATTTGGAAACACTAGCATGATGTGAATCAGTTATCTCTCATCGTGCGTCTGGCAAGTATGTGTCTGCTTAAGAGTCTGTTACTATATACTGTAGCTAGCAATATTCATTTACAGTGTCAATTTTATTTAAAATTTTTAAATCTTTGCCAAGATTCCAAGAAATGATTTTACACTTTCAAGTAAAATTGCTTTGCTGAATAAAATTAAAAGTCAGCCATTTAATACAAGACATTATAGATTCATTGATATAACTGGAGTACCAAAATCTCCTACATCAAGAAAATCAACTGTGTGAGGAATGGACATTACAAAAAGAAATTCCAGGAACATCCAAAAGAAAGCGTGATGGAAAGGATCTAGAAATTGAAGAAGCATTAGATCAAATTGTTTTCTATACTTAGCGGGCGAGGCATGAATAGCAGTGGCCCAGTGTTAAAGGCAAAGTCAGAGGAGATCGCTAAAAAGCTAATAATTAGGTATCTATTTCAATAAAGCATAAAATAGGTACCTAATTATTATTTTTTTTACCTACATATTACATATTTTATTTTAAAATTTATTATTAATTCATTTAATTGGGGCAGCCACTTAATTGGACCAAAATGGATAGTCCCAATTAAGCAGAATCAACTGTATTATATATAATTTATATAGTTACAATAAATATTTTATTTAAAAAAATTCAAAATCAAAACAATTTTATATTTAGGATGAGATACATTTACTTCATGATGAACGAGGACCAGTTTTAGAAGCATTAGTAGCAAGGTAAGTTGACTTGAAATTATTTATTTGGACTTTTTAAATTTATAAATATCAAATATATTGCATTATTTTACATACAGCAATAAAATTATAAAAATATACTGGCATTTCATAATTTAAAATTTCTTATCACATCTTATTAGAAATGACTCTTATGTTAAATTTTTTACTTAAAAATTTAAAAATTTTTAATAAGATCTATTTAGAAATAAATTTGAATTTGATAAATATAGTTTCTTTGCAATGTCATTTTTTAACTAATCCAATAAAGCAAGATATATAAAGAAGCACTCCAAAAACCAATCTTTGAAAAAACTAAAATATTTATTTAAAGTATTTTGACATATATAAATAGTTATCATCAGTAAACATAACATATAAACCACAATTCTAATATATATAGAGATTATATATTATTTATTATTATAGATATTATTTATTCTAGTTGTATCCTTAAAATATGAAACTGAAAACATCATAAAAGTTTATGATGATGTCAGAATAAAGATGAGTTGCATTAGTTAGTTTCATCATGAGTATCAATAGAATTCATTTGTGTCATGTAATGTTATGTGAGTTTAAAAAAGAATTTCTGCAGTTATTACAACAAAAAATATATGCAATGTTTATGGAGATAATCTATGTATGCCTGTCAGAAGTGGTTTAAAAAAATTTGGGAAAGAAAGTTAAGCTTAAAAGATGAGTCACACTCAGGATGTGTTTCTATCATTAATGATCTTGACATCTCCACACATTACAAATAACCATTGATTAATAACAAAGGAACTTGCTGAGATATGTATATCAAAAACAACCATCGATAGCCATCCCATTAAAACCAATGGGATGGCTTAGTAAGTATGACATCTGGACTCCATACAAATTCTTTGGAAAAAATTAAATGGACTGAGTTCCATCATACATTTCTCTGCTTGTTGTCTTAAATTTGAGCCATTTTTGGAAAAAATAGTAACTGGAGATGAAAAATGGATACTGTGTGATAATATAGAGAGAAAATAATTGTCTAAATGAAATTTGCTTTTACTTCCAATGCCAAAGCCAAATATTCGTCAAAAAAATGAACATGCTCAGTGTTTGGTGGGATTTTAAAGGAATAATTTATTATGAGAAGTAATTATTTTTAAGACATTTTTAGAATACGAGTGAAAAACATAACTATATATAAAAATTAGTAAATATTAGTATAAATAGTTTCAGAAATATCATCATTTTAATTTTTTAATAGTGCTAAAAAACAACAAAACTATTTATGCAAAAGAAATATTGTAGTCAACATGTCAGTATAAAAGAAGAAATTGGAAAATAGATCATTCCTGGTAAACAGAAAAGCATAATTTTTCACCATGATAATGCTAGGCCACATGGCACTATGATGACTCAGCAATAATTAAAGGAATTTGCCTGGGAATTTTAATTCATCCTCCATCCTTACCAGATATTGCACTGTCAGATTACGATTTTTTTCAGTTACTACAAAATTCTCTGAAAGAAAAATAATTTGAAAATGTTGATGAAGTCGAAAAATAACTTAATACATTTTTCAATCTAAACCAAAATTTTTTGAAAATTATTGACTCAATGGGAAAAAAAAGAAAAGGGTAAGTTCAAATGGAAATTATTTTATTGAATAATGGTAGCTTTAAATTTGAAAAATTTATTTTGTTTACTTGTAAAAAAAATACATGAACTTTCCAGATACCTTAATATGTTATGTTTACTGACAAGGGCTGTTTATATACGGAAAGTGCTTTAAATAAATATTTTAATTCTCTGAAAGATTGATTTTTGAATTCTTTATATTTCCTGCTTTAGTGTTTAGTTGGAACTAATATTTTGAATTAAAGCAGTGTTTCTTAGAAAAGTTTTTTTTCCCAAATTTTCAATAACTTCCTAAATAATTCTACAATAATCCAAAGTTTGGCCTGGCCAAGTCCTCCTAAGTTTAGAAATAAATCTGAAAAAGAACAATAATGCCACTAAAATCTGGAAATAGTACTAAGATCAAGGAAAAATAATGAAATTGTCAAATGAATCTGTTAGTGAACTTAGAAATAGTTAATAAATTATTGAAATAAGTAAAGTTATATCATACCAAAAACTAGCTAGGGAACATAATCAAATACAGGTATTCCCCTACTTACACAAATAATTGGATCCAAAAGATTTTTACATAACTTGGATTTTGCAAAAGTTGGAAAAATGATTTTTTTATTAAAATTCTGAAGCAAAAACTATCAGAGCTAACGGACTATTGTGATTGCATTTATACCACATTATGGCACCATATTGTTCTCTTACTGAAAGCAGAATTTGGTGCTTGTTGATCTTAAGTATTAAGATCAACAAGCACCAAACATAAATAAATAAAATAATGTGATATTTTAAATGTTGTAAACCAACATATTCAGACTTTTATTTTTCAAATATGATAAATTTTTATGCTCTATATCTCAATAAAGGGAGAAAAAATTTTGGAAAATTTTTTATGTAAGTTCTGATTTACAGAGGTTGAATCTACAGTAAGACCTCGCTTAACGCTGTTTTGATTATAATGCAGGTTTTTTCAAATTCTATATTTTTATTGAATCACTTTGGCATGGTTTTCAAACCTTTATTGTTACATAAATCTAAAATCACAGGAATTTGTTGCATTGATACTCCTATGCTGTCTCATATTGCATTTTATATCAGTGCGTGCAGTACATATGAAAGTCTGCTGCGGTCAGAGTTCATATTTATGATTGGTCTGCAGTATATACGAAAGTCTGCTGCGGTCACAGTTCATATTTATGATCTTCATCAACTTATTTGCAGTACATACGAAAGTCTGCTGCGGTCAGAGTTCATATTTATGATCGTTCATCAATGTTATTTTACGACTAATAAAAATAACAATTATCCCATTTTAGTTTTAATCTGAATGCTGCCACTTTATAATTCCTTGAAGTTAGAATGTTTTTCTTTCATCAATAATTTTTTGTTGTTTATAGTTTACTGCAATCTGATTACTGCCTTTTGTTCTTAAAATATTTTATTTTCTAATTTTAAGAAGTTTTTCATAAATAATTTATAAATACAAATCGATATTAGCAATAAAAAATGTCTATAATTAATGTAATATACAAATCAATATTAGCAATAAAAAATGTCTATAATTAATGTAATACTATACAAATCGATATTAGCAATAAAAATGTCTATAATTAATGTAATACAACAGAAATTATTTACTTGAATATTTTTGATTTTCATGAATGATTCATGAATAGAATCATTTACTTGAATATTTTTGATTTTCATGAATGATTTATGAACACAAATCGATATACAATAAAAAATGTCTATAATTAATGTAATACAATAGTAATAATACATTACCAAAATAAAATAAAAAATGCTATGTATATATTTTTTATTCACTGTCCTTCCAAAGTCGTGGTTTAGAACAACTAGTAATAATTCTAATTATAAGCTAAACCTAACGGCTAGTGACTCTGCAAATTCCAAAGTTCTGCCTGAGCTCAGGTCTTTTTTCTAAGTTTTAACTTAATGCTAAGTAATTATAAAACAATCCAACAACAATGTAACGTCTAACTGATGAAATGACCCGGAAATCGGAACTTAAACTAGAAGTACCGATTAAGTGTTAGAACAAGAACAAACAACGATGTTAGAAATTTATACTAAATAAATTGAAGAAAATCTCAAACAAATTAGATAACAAAAAATATAAAATTTAGAGACTAAATTCTCAAAACAAGTTAAATAATAAAAAATTATAAATTTATTAGACTCCAATTCTCAAACAAGTTAGATAACAAAAAATGTAAAATTTATTAGACTCATTCAAACAAGTTAAATGACAAAAAAATATAAATTTATTAGACTCAACACAAAAAGAGGAGTTGCTGCTTTATTGAAACTATAATAAAGCAACAAGAAAGTATCCAACAAAACTTGTTTAATTCAATTCAAATATCCAAAAATCCAATTATTCACAAGAAATAAATTTGAAATATTACTTAACATCTAATACCCCCACCTCCAATACAACTTCAAACAATAGTCGATCTCTACAAGAACTCAAATGTCACTCGCCAATTTTACGTCTGGAAATTCAACACCTCTCATTATCTAACTTAATGCTAAGTAATTATAAAACAATCCAACAACAATGTAACGTCTAACTGATGAAATGACCCGGAAATCGGAACTTAAACTAGAAGTACCGATAAAATAATTATAAAAAAATAACTTCTCATTAATAAAATACATTATACAATATTCCACTTTATTTTCGATAAAAAAAAAGAATAAAAAAAAATTTATCAGTAGAGATTGGAACCCACACCCTTTCAATCGTTGGTGATGTCAATCACACGCCGAACGCCGAACATATCGCTCTATCACAGCAGCTGATGCTGGGGTGATATGACTCGGTATATAAAGAATATAGAAACTTTAAACCCATTTTTTTCGGCAATGCTTGAGAGGTGCGTTGTATTACTTCACCATGGTTTTGTGGGAGGGTTGAACTACAAAATATGAAAAAATCGGCAAAATCGGAGGGGGCCATGGTTGGCACTCCCCTGGTGAGTTCCTAACACAATGAATGATAGGCTATATAAAATGCATCCTTTTTTGAATCTGAATCTTGTAGTTTTTGTGTTTTTTATGTTTATTAAGATAATGTGTAGTGTCTTAGTAAATATTAGAAGTGAGAAATCATAAATTTTGGGCCTGTTTTATTTCCAATCATTCTGACTTATGATTGCAAAAAAGTAAAGTTATGTGTAAGTTGAGAAATATTTGTATATAATTATCATACAGTCGATTCTCGTTATTCATGATAGTTACATTCTGTAAATTCTTTGCGAATACTGAACCATTGTGCCTATGAGAAATATAGAGTTAGGTTTCTGCAAACGTTTCTTCTTAATATTTTCATCCTTGCTTTATCTGTGTTTTTCTGTTTAAAGACACCTTATTTAATATATTACAATACTTATGAATAATTATAATATATGCAGTGTACAGTACTATATACAGTATTATAATTACAGTAATCTTTATTTAATTTTTTAAAACACTAACTTTGTAGTATAAAATCTTAGTTTTGATGGGTAGTTGTTTGATGTGGCAGCTGACACATTGTCTTCCTGAATTGCATTGAAAAACTGTGACAGCCTTGTCTGCATTGCTTTTTGCCTCAGATTTTTTAAAATCTTGGCGTAAGGAATAAATGCGCAGGAAGTTAAGTGCTTAAATTTGAGGCTGCATTTGAGCGTAGGGTCACATTATTTGGGACCTGCAGACAATAAGAACAGGCTTTTGGCCTATTTGGGATCTGTGGAGTGAGCAAGGATAGGTAATGAAACTTTTCAGGCAGAACGATATAGAGACTACAAGTAAGAGTAACATTTATAACAGTATTTTTGCTGCTCAGCGAAAATCTGCGAATAAGTGTGAAAGTGCCATGAAAATCAAATTTGTGGTTACAAATAAATTTTCGCAAATAGGGAATCTGCAAATACCAAGAATTGACTGTATATAATTATCATCATATAAAAATCATTAGATACTATCTTAAGCCTTGTTCCATATTAATCAAGTTATTTGTAATCAAATTGCTTGATGCAAAACAACTTGAAAAGATTTTTGCTAATGTGAAGTCTCATTTATTTGAATTCAAGTAAAATAGGAAGATGTTTTTCAAGTTTCAAGTAAGTAGACACTTGTTCTGCTTTTTTTTATATATTGAAAGCAGCTTGAATATTATGAATTGCTACTTAACTTTGATATTTCAAATTGATTCTAGCTGATCTGTAAAGTTGCAAGCAAGGTTGACTCAAATGGGAATACAAATGATTCTAAAGTCCTGTAACCCATATTCCATGTTATACCCTCTTAAACAAAGTTAGATATCAATACAGAAAAGCACTGTATATATTTTATTATATGCATTTATATCATGAATTACAGTAAATGTCAAAACTGAGAACCATTTGTGCCAAGCACAATGCTACTTGACGACAGGTATTTGCAGCAGCATGTTCCATTATATTGGTGGGAATAGATGCAATGATGTTGCAGTTGTAGTTCTTTAATGTGTTGATGGTCTTAGGATTATTTTCATATATAGGATCTTTGAGATAAGACCAGAGAAAGATATTTAGTTGTGTTAGATCAGGTGATTGAGATGGCTATAGTCCATGTGAGATGATGGGATCAACAAACACTGATTCCAATACTACAAGTAATTTGCATGATATATGCAAATTACTTGTAGTATCTTATTGAAAGTAGTTGAGCTGGCATTTTTCTTCAGTTAACTGCTCAAAAAATTCCTCAAAAATGCAAAAGTAAATATCAGAATTTAGTTTCCTTAAAAAAAATTTAACCAAAATTTATTCTTTGTGAAACCACACATCAACTTTTTGTGAATGCAAGGGCTGTTCATGCAACAAATGTGGATTTTCTGTTGACTAGTAATGAATATTTTGACTAATGATATATCCAATAAGATGGAACCAGATTTCATCTGAGAAAAATGTCAGGTCCTGAAAATTAATGTCAGATTGGATATGCTCTTCAAACCACCAACAATGCTGCACCCATTTTTCTTTATAAGGTTCTTTAAGCTGTTATACAATCCTTACCTTGTACAGATGAAATTTCAGTCTTTTGGTGATTCTTTGACATAACATACCAGTATGCACTGAAAACCTGTGAAGTGATTTTTAAAGGCTTCCCTCTACGCAGATTGGTTCGAGACGCACGATATCAATATCCACATTAAATTAAGTGCCGAACCGAAGGTGGCTGGGGCGTGGCGTCCGACTCTGGGTCATGATCAGCCGATCGTGACACATATACTAATAATACAGTTGTCTTCCAGAAATGTTTTCGGCCTACTATAGCCCTCCTCAGCTGGTAATTTCAAGTGAATTGTTGTGATTTCTTGTGCATCAGATCTGATGCCTAGGGCAGGCTCAGGTCCAATAAAGGGATGAGAAACCCCTTCCTTGGCAAGCCCATCAGCAGCCTCATTGCCCTCAATCCCCTTATGCCCCGGCATCCAAACAAGTTGCACCCTGTTCCTGGTAGCCAGTTCCTCAATGAGAAGACGACATTCCCATACAAGCTTAGAAGCAAAGCGGGAACTATCAAGTGCTTTAAGAGCAGCCTGACTACCAGATAGGATATAAATGTGTTTATTGACATATTTCCTACCAAGGTTAATTTTAACGCATGCAGAAATAGCAAAAATTTCTGCCTGAAAGACAGTGGCAAACTGCCTGAGGGAATAGGAATAAGACATTCCTGTTCCCTTGCAGTAAACTCCTGCCCCAACACCAGTGGTGGTTTTAGAACCATCTGTGTAGCAGATCAAATCACTCTTGATACTGCACCCAAATCCCCCTCCCCAGCTCTCCAAAATGGGAAAAACAACAGTGGAGGGCCAGAAGAAGTTAAATCTAGGTACCATGTAATCCTTAACCATCTCAAGAATGTTACAGTGTAATCTGTCCCATTCAAAAGATAAATGCTCCACTTTGTGGGTCCAAGAAATTCCTCTCCCACAAGAATGGAGCCTATAATAATCCTCCCAGGCACTCTCCTCAACAAACAAATGCAAAGGAGGAATGCTCAAGAGGACCTCAAGAGCAGCAGTGTGCTCAAACAGGCCAACCTTTGAATCTTCCCAAGTTCAGTCCTGCAGGTCTTAAGTAAAACTCTGCCACCAAATTATGGCAGCATAGGTACCAATGGGTCTCACAACCATGGTATATATCCAATATAACAGCCCTAGTTTAAGTCCTCAAGTCTTACTCAAAAATGCCCCTACAAGCTCACAGGGCTTTACAGGCCTTTCCAACAATATACTCTACATGAGGCTTCCAAGTCAATCCCTTGTCTAACAAGGGATTGAGTTGGAAGCCTCAATGTAGAGTATATTGAGGCTTCCAAGTATGTAGAGAATGACGGTTCAATTAGCCCCGCCAATTGTCTTCTTCGTGTAAAAGGTACAATGACAGTCTTAGCTGGATTAACAGATAATCCACCCCTATTACATCACTTCTTAGAAACTTTGGTCAAGGAGGAACTTAAAGCTAAAATCTCAAGAATCATTGAACTTTGCCTATTGGGAAATAGTTCAATAAAGAAAGATGACAGAGTGGAAATAAGAGATACTATGTTAGCTATATTAAGTGATATTAATGAAATTTTTGATATATTTAAGCAAGCTTATAGAGAAGAAAAACAGATTCCAAAGATGTCAAAACCAACCTATGCTGAAATAATTAATACAGGGAACAACAATAATAGTAAACTTATTGAGAAAGTCTTAACAAAGGCTAAGAGCGCTTTTCCTCCATGTAGAAGTGCGGGGTCTTGCTTAAACCAAAAGAGGTTAAAGGTGTAAACCAGAGAAAGCTCTGGAAAAGATCACTGAGTTACTAAATAATGAAATAAGCCCAACTGAATTTGGTATTGAACTTAATGGGAATAGGCAAACCAAATCAAAAGAGATTTGTATAGAAGTAAATAAAAAGGAGCACATCAAAAAGCTTGTTAAAGCAATTGAGGGGGCAGAAATTAGGAGATCGGCAAGAAAAGATCAGAGGTTTATACTTATTAATATACCTGATTCCATTGATGAAGACTGCCTTTTAGAAACAATTTATACTCAAAATGAGAACATTAAACAATTGATATCAGAGAAGGATTTCTTAAAGAAAAGTAAATTGATTACTTCAATTAATAAGAAAAATAATGATCCACTTTTCCATGCAGTGATTTTGGTTCCTTCCTCAATACATAATCCATTCTTGCAAAGGATTACCTTGCCATTGAATGGTATTCTGTTAAAGTAGACAACTACATAACCATTCATAGGTGCTACAAATGTTTAGGATTTAGACACAGTGCTGAGAATTGCAACTCTTCCCTGGCATGCGGTCATTGCGGAGAAGAGCACAGACAACAAAAATGTCCAAACAAGGATAAAAAAACCAAAATGTGTTAATTGTTCAAGAGAAAATAAACAGAATAAAGATTCGAAACTTCAAGAGGAACACTCAGCGTTCAATCCACAATGCAAGATTCTACGACGAGAAAAGACAATAACAATTAAAAAGACGGATTATCAACATTAGTACTCATTAATTGTAAGGGTTAACGAACCTAGGATTTGTTCTCTTTAAGGTGGCATTCTTGCAACTGTATTCTTCAGTGTATGTTTTTTATTTGTTTGTTCTGTAATTGTTTTGTAATAGTCTTGTATGTAATAAACTGCCCGATGCAGGACCTTGTGAGTCCTGTGGAACTGTTGGTTGCTCACCCTCTCCTTTCTTCTAGTGGTCTGCCACACTTCTTCTGGCAGAACTTTCACAGTTTCCTTTGCTTTCCTATATCCTTGTCACTTCTTTCTTCATCCTTCCACACGTTAAATCTTTGAGTATGCTCTCTAAATTTGTCATTTAGAATGTATTGAGAGCTATCTGAAAGACCTCAGATACAGTCGTGGGAAATTTCCCCACTACAATGATGACTATGTCATCAGCATACCCAACAGTGAAGAAACCTTTCCCATTGAGTGTAGTTAATAATTCATTCACCACAAGGCACCAAAGAAGGGGAGAAAGTACACCCCCTGTGGGCAACCTCTGTCTGTGATAATCTTAACTTCCTCATCATAGAATGTGCTATAAACAACTCTATGCTTCAGCATAGAGCGAATCCAATGAATAATTGTTGAACAGACTCCATGTGTGCTAGCAGCAAAGCTAATTTGCTCAAAAGAAGTTGAGTCAAAAGCCCCTTGGATATCAAGAAATGCCCTAAGGCAATTTTCTTGTATTCAATAGTTCTCTCAATGAGCAACCTCACAGAGAGCATTTTCGGTCGATTTGCCAGATTGATAGGTAAATTGACTATGACAGAAAGGGGTCTTTTATAAGGCCCCATCCCTGACAAATCTATCCATCAGCCTTTCCAATGTCTTCAATAAAAAGGTGTCATTGGACGATAAGACTTAGCCTAGTATAATAACTATGCCCAGGCTTAGGTATAAAAGAAATCCTTATCTGCCTCCAGGATCATGGAACATAGCCAAAAGCCAAACAGGCTCGAAAGACACAGCATAAAGGAGAGGCCAGGATGTCAATGCTCTGTTGCAAAAACACTGGCAAAATACCATCTGGTCCCACCGACTTGAAGGGCTTAAAAACACTTACAGCCCACTTAATATTAGATTGATTGATCACCTCCCTAACAAGGCCCCAATCTTCCGTCATGGCATGATAAACACATCCATTGAGGTCAGACTATACCTGTAGACAAGATGAACCCTCAATCAGAGTAGACCCATGAAAGTGTACTCAAAAGAGTTCCTTTAAAGAGTCCTTGCAAGTATTAGGCATACTGCCATCTGGCAACCTAATAGAACCAACCTTGCAAAAATTCCCACTAGACATTATCTTCACTAATCTGGATACATAAGGTATGTCCTCAGTTCCCTAACAATATCATTTCCAGGAAGACCTTTTAGCCTTTCTAATGGCCTTATTATAACAGGTGAGAGCACTTCTATATGTATCCCAATCACCTGTCCTTTTAGCTTTATTAAAAAACCTTCTAATATTACATCTAAGAGTGCCCAGCTGTTCATTCCACCAAGAAGCCTGCCTTGATGAACAAGCAGTCCTGACGACAATTTTGATGTAAGAGAATTGCCTGTTGAATCTGGTCAACAGTCATCTCTAAATCCATCACCGAGCAAAATCTGCTCTGAACTCAACAGTCATCTCTAAATCCACCACCAAGCAAAATCTGCTCTGTATACCCCAGGTTAAACTTAAGGTCTTCCCTAAAGGAAGCCCAAGTAGTCCTCCTAGGATCTCTATATGTTACCTGGCTAAGTACTATACCCTGTAAATTAAAGCAAATGTATCTATGATCTGATGAGGATAGCTCACCAGACATATGCCAATTTTCAATTAGGTCAGAAATATTCTGAGTCCCTAACGTTAGGTCAATGACCTCCCTTCTGTTAACAACAACAAAGGTAGGTTCATTACCCCTATTTAAAATGAAAAGGTTAGTACCCATCAGAAACTCCAATAAGTACTCCCCCCTTCGGTTGATGTCTTTGCTACCCCAAACCACATGGTGAGAATTAGCATCAACACCAACCAACAAATCAAAATGATTCTTTTGAGAAAACTTCACCGAAAGCCCAAATTCAGGTGTTGGCAGAAGTTTAAATTATCATAAGTGAAATGTGCAGAGGAAACTATAAGTTCCCTACTAATACCACCCTCATCAAGCTTCACCCGAACAGTGGTAATATCCCTAGAACAGAAATCCCAGACAAGTGAAACATTTATGTTATTTTAATGAAAACACAAGTCCGAGGATCACTATCAGAAATAAAAGAAAACAACTTATCTTCTTTACAGTTAAGTCCTCGTATTTGGCCCTATAGTGCCATGGCTCTTGAATAAGAACAAGGTCATAACAGCCCCCCACAAACAGCTGACCCAAAAGAGTGGAGACAGCTCAGGAGTGCTTGAGGTTGATTTGAATCACCCTCAGACCCATGACACTACAGGTGCCTCAGGTGAGCAGATTTCCATGCCCCCTCCGTACATTGGGCACCAGAAGTCCAGAGGCATTTTCGGAAACCTGATCCTTGTCGTCAAGCCCGACCAGTTCATGCTCCTTTGCAGGGGCAATCACCGAAGTTATCAGTCGTCCAGATTTGGGATTAGGATCTGAAAGCACCTTAAAAGTCCCTTCATCGACCCCAGAAAGAGCCTTATAATTGACCGCTTTGATGGCTTTAGCCGAAGCAAGATCAACCATCATAATAATGTGCTGCCCTTTCACATCCTTGCTTCGAGCCAAAAGTTGGTTCACATCCCACGTGTGGGTATGCCACCTTCACAGGCTTGGGTGGGTCTTTCGCAGGAATAATCCATAAGCGAGTCCCCTGCCCAAGAGTACACCCATCCAAAAGTTGGGTGAGCCACTGACAGGTGAACTCATTCATATAAGTATAAATGAGTGCACCATTATCCAAGGTATAGCCCTTGAACATTGGTAGAGGGTCCCCCGAAGGAGTTCCATCTATTCTGCCCAACATCTTCCTTAGGAGAAGATCTACTTCATTCTTGGAGTCTGTGTAGCCCTCCGTGATGATGGCCAGCCAAAGGGAAGTCAATACTTCACAGTATAACTCTAGCTGAGAGCTCTGGGTCCTTTTTGCAGGCCTACCCTCCCCAGAAGAAGAAGTAGAAACCGCAGATCTAGTCCTCTTGCCAACATCAAAGGTATCGACAGGAGAATCAGACAAAGCTAGTTGAGAAATGTGGCCAGGTAGCTGAGAACCACCGATACCAGCAGCTTCCTTCCTAGCCCTCCTCTGCTTTCGCCTAGCCACTCCAGACAAACGTGCCCTTTGCGGACCAGGTTTACTCCCGGTGTCAGTAGAAACAGAAGACTGCTCCACCGCCCTGGGGCATGCTGGCAGCCCCAGCTCCCTCAACCGAAGTACCAGAACCACCAAGCCTACAGGGGGACGGAGAAGCATTCTCCTGAGAAAAAGTTTTATTGCTATCCATACAATAAGAACAGATGGGAGGAAACACAAAAGGAGTCACCATCCGGTTATCCTCCAATATTGGTGGAAGGCTAAATATGACAAGGTTTTGCCAGGTGCCTTGAAGGGATTGTTCAGAACACTGCATCTTTTACTACCCAGTGCCATTCAACTCTCAGCACAATACCTTACACCTTAGTTTGGGTAGTGGCGCTCTCTTTGTCTGGTCCCTTTCCTTCGACCTGTCTGGCATAGCTCTCAGGGTCATTGGAACATGCAAGCTCCCTCACCATGACAAGATACACCGTTGAGGGAGAAATGGGGTCTTACTGTACATAAGTCAGGAATATCTGTATTATTTTTAAACCAAATACCCTCTAGTGAATATTTTTAGAATTAAATTATAATTGTTATTTTTAATTTGCAACTACATTGGCACCATCTGTTAATTAATAAAATTGAACTTTAATTTTTAACTACAGACATGCCTTGTTATTGCAATAGTTATGTTCCAGATTAACAAAAAATAAATTGAAATTGGTGTTGAAAAAAAATGAATCAGCAGAAGGGTTATAAATATAGTACATATATTTGTGTATCCAGAAACTTTCAGCTGTAGCTATTTTAAAGACAAAATATTGATCTTGTTTAATGATTGAAAAAGAATTGAGATTAATGATATCCCAATTTAAGAGAATTTGTCCTAAAAAACAAACCCACCCATTGCATTAAATATTATCTTGTATTAAACATGTATTCTATTTTTCATTTTTTTTTTGTAAGATTTGTTTAATTGTATTACAAATTATTACACCATAGTAAATATATATTTTTTGTGTATGAGAACTTTTTTATATAAATATGGTATATTGTTTTGTAGCATTAAATTGTAAGTAGAAAGTATTTATAAAGTTAAATTGTTTTGAAAATGAGAGGGCATACCAATTTTTATGAAAAAAGGGGGTTGCAGGTACATAAAGTTTGGAAACCATTACCTTAACCATTTAGATTATCACTACAACTATAGATTTCTCTTTTGGGAAGTTTATACAATAATTTAAAAACTTATTGGATACAATTGACACTACCACTTCCAAACAGACTAAGTCTAGCCACAAGCTCTCATAGCAAACCCAGGCATACACAGGCTTGGTAAAGTCAGACAATATATCATATCAGAAACTAACTAGGAGGTATAACCCAAAATAAATTTTTATTTCAGAGAAATAGTTAAAAATTAAAATTCAGTTATTAAGTAACAGATAGTACCACCTTAATTAAAATATAATTAGACTATTATTAACTTAATAGATGATGAAACTATAATTCCAGATTAAAAATAATATATATCATAAATTGTAGCATAAATTAATAAATAATTACAGATGCTCCTCTAGTTATGTACATAATTCATACATAAGTTTTGTTTATAATTTGGATACTGCTATTATTTTGGCTCCAAAAGTATTGAAATAAGTTTATATATAGGTGTGCCTCCTATAACACGATAGATAGGTTCCTCAAAAACACCGTGTTGTGTGAAACCGTGTTATATGAAGCCCAGAGCCAATACATAAAGGAGAGTTACATTCTGAAACCAATTCAAAACAAATAACTTACTTTAGTTCCACATAATTTAATGTTTATTAAGAATATTAATAAGATGAAACATAAAGAAAGAAAAATATATATGTAAACCCTTAAAAAAACAATATATTGTATAAATAACAATACATAAAACAAAAGGAAAGAAAAAATATACAGCCTATATACCATTCATATGATAATTATATATTCCTTACTACTATTTCGTTAAAATGAGAATGTTTTTTCTTTTTAACAATATCAGTTTCACTTTCTGAACTTTTTGGTGCATTTAAAGTTGGTGTATCTTCTGCTCTCTTTATAAAATCTATAATCTAACCCACTACAACCCATTAGAAAACAATTGTTCCTTAATATATACCGAAAAAATTTATGAATAAAAGTTTTTCTTCTCTTTCACATTCCTTTATCGAAAAATAAAAATAAAATAAAAATTATTTTTTATGCAAAAACTGAATGTTTGGAACACAAAATACTCAATTGGTCACTAATTAATTTAATTTCAAATCGAAATTGAAAACAGACTACATATCGTCCCTCTCATGGCAAATTAGCAAAATTGCATTTATGACTAATTTTAGCAAATTATTTCTCAGTGATTGTATTTTATGTGTATATTGTATGTCCCTAGTATATTTAAATCAAAATAAACAGCTCTTTAGGCAAGGCAAAAACTTTTAATCATCTAAAACGTTTTCGGGCTAGATTATGGCCCATCTTCAGTACAAACGTTTTTTATTTAGCTCTGAATTAAAATAATCTCTCTTATTAAAATGAGCTAAATAAAAAACGTTTGTACTGAAGATGGGCCATAATCTAGCCTGAAAACGTTTTAGATGATTAAAAGTTTTTGCCTTGCCTAAAGAGCTGTTTATTTTGATTTAAATTAAATACAGCAAGAGCTAGTTATATATTAGGTCCCTAGTATAGAATTACAGAAATTAATAAAAATGTTTTGTGTTGTAGGAGAGTAAGCATAATTTTCTAAATGTGTTAAGTAAGAACTATGCTATAGAAGTACCATGTTTTATGAGGGTTTCTGCAATTTTCAGATTGTGTTAGAGTGAAACTGTGTTGTAGGAAGCTGTGTTATAGGAGGAATACCTGTTCTATATATTGTAATATATTTCACAATTGAGTTTTTGATATAATCACTACCAACTCGAAATGTTGCTGTAGTATGTTAACTAACTCTGTAATTTTATATTACATTTATTGCTATAGCATTTTGCCATCATATTACTTAAAATTATTGAAGAGTTTTTTGAAATTTTTTATGAAATTTGAAAATTAAATTTCACATTTGTAGGTATAAATGTTCATAACTAGAGGAGCAACTATATTAAAATACAGTTTATATCTGAAATATTTCATTATAGGGTAATTTGGCCTGTTTAAATTATTTGATTAAAAATAATTACAATTTAATTCTAAAAATATTTACTGAATCATTTGGTTTGAAATTGATATTCAAATTAAATTAATTTACTCAGTTAAAACAACATTTACATTATAGTGATCATAATTTTCTTTATTTTAATCTACAAATTAATCAAATATCTCTACTTCTGATATAAAAAGTGCAAATAAGTTTATCTGGTTCATATTAGAGAGTTGAAAATCTCTGCACATCTTGATTTATTCAGCAAGAATAAATGACTTGATTGACTTTTGTTGGAGTCAGAATCAACATCATAAATAGCAACTTTTCACAAGATTTGTATGTCAGCTCATTTACGTAATTCATGCAACAATTACATTTTTAGTTTATACAAGAATCTTAACATTTCATTTATTCTGTTCTAATTTATTATAATAATTTTCCATTTAATGTAATTTATAATAATTATCATTTACATGGATAATTCATCAAAAATAGACTAACCTTTAACTCAATTTATGAGAGCTCTCTTTGCTTAATATTATCATTATGCAGATTAGATGATATCATTTTCTAAGTATGAATAACTAGAAAACTAGTTCTGCTCCATAGCATATATTTTCTAATAATGTAGTTTGAAGAAATAAATGATAATCTAACAATAAATAAAATATTCATAAAAATAATATAAGAATTATATTAAATAAGACAATTACAGATGAATTCTTCAAATCTTTTCCCAAATAATTCTAAAATGTATATCCTATAATTTCTTTAAATGAAATTTCTTTCTTAGACAATTATTTTTTTTATAAATTCTTAATAATTATATGATGAAACTATACACAGATATTTTTGGAGTAATATAATAAACTGACTACAGAAAATTTAAAATTCAGATGAGTCAAATATATAAATTATTTATTTATATTAAATTATTTTGAATAAGATTATAATAATTAAATATATATATAACCAATTGAGAAATAAACAAAATTTAAAATCATTTTGGAATAATAATCAACCAAGCATAAATATGGGTATCCATCATATTATAAATAAATGAATTTTGAGACAATTTATCTAATTTTAAGAAACTACTTTAAAATTGTTATATTCTTTGATAATGTAACATTATATCAAATAGTGTCTTTTTAAAAAAATTAAAAAAGAAATAGGATTAGAATGATGATAATTTAGATTATTATTGTTTACATAGTCTGAAAAACAGATAATAATAATCCATTGAATATATTCACTAGAATGTTTTTATCTCTTCTTAATAAATATGATGCATAATTATGATCACAGATCAGGAAAAAGATCTAATAGCTTCAACTGATAAATATTATCAATATGTACTTTAGGTAAATTTGTTCTTGTGTAAGTCCTTTTTTCTAACATAAATATATGCATAAATACAAACAAAAATAATTTATATCTTATTTTTTTGCTGATTTAAGAAACTTATTTTTTTATTATTTGGTACTCTCATAAAAATCTGCATTATCCTGAAATGAAATGAACACAAGAAAAATTTTTATAATTAGCAGAGATTATTAACCAGCAAAGTTATAACAAAAATTTAACATAAATTATTCATATTTTAATGTAATCAATTGAAATAATGAAGGATAGGAATCATATGACAAACAATTTGAAATATTTTCATAGTTATTACTATTCTGGTTTAATGTACACAATTGAACATTAAATGCAATCAAATGAAACATGGAAAATGTCAGCATGTGAGGAGCTAAAGAAAAGAGGGGCAAAATATAAGAAGTAAAGTAAGGAAAAAAAAAAATTTCCGTTAATCCTACCTGGTCAACAAGTACGTCTAAGGTGGTTGGCGCCATGTTCAGAAGTGGCGGTTGGAGTAGTAGCGCGCATGTGCTGGAGAAAAGAACGTCATCAAATACAAAAAAATAAATAGAATTAACATCGTTGAAATTTTCATTTATATGTTTATTTTCCGATAAAGAATCTGTCCAATGTCGATTGCCTTTCTCTCAAACTAACCAAATGAACACAGCCAAACTCCCCCTGGTGGATAAAGTCTATCTGCTGTTTAAAGTTTGTTTTTGAGTGCCTTTCTCTCTTTTTCAGGATTTTTCGGAAGTTATTAATAGCATTGTCATTATAGAGATCCCAAGCCTATTGACCTCAACCTGGTATGAGTGTCATTCTAAGAATATCTTGGTATGGGTGCATTCTAAGACCAAAATGTAAAATCTCTCTCTTACTAACTTGGTATGGGTGCCATTCTAACACCAAAAATTGTAAAATCTCTCTCTAACTTAATAAATCTTTGATTTGTTTTAAGTTGTCTCTGAGTTCATTTTAATTAATAAATCTTTGATTTGTTTTACGTTGTCTCCAAGTTCATTTTAATCGTATTTGTTTTACGTTGTCTCCGAGTTCATTTTAATCGGGAAAAATTACTTTCTTCCTTTTACATTGTCTCCGAGTTCATTTTAATCGGGAAAACTACTTTTCTTTTCTCCGAGTTCATTTTAATCGGGAAAAACTACTGTTCTTCCATCCTTATCCATAAGGTAAAATCTCTCTCTTACCTTCTTTAATAAATCTTTGATTTATTTTACATTGTCTCCAGTTCATTTTAATCGGGAAAAACTACTGTTCTTCCATCCTTACCCATAACCACATTTTAATCGGGAAAACTACTTTTCTCCCATCCTTACCCATAAGTTTTTAATCGGGAAAAACTACTGTTCTTCCATCCTTACGCATAAGTCTTTAATAAATCTTTGATTTGTTTTATATTGTCTCCGAGTTCATTTTAATCAAAAACTACTTTTCTTCCATCCTTACCCATAAGTCCACGAGCGTGCAAGACTCTTTGATTTGTTTTATGTTGTCTCCGAGTTCATTTTAATCGGAAAAACTGTCTTTGATTTGTTTTATGTTGTGTCCGAGTTCATTTTAATCGGGAAAAATTACTGTTCTTCCATCCTTACCCATAAGTCCACAAACGTGCAAGGCCTAAGCCAATCATTCGTTAGATTAGTTAAGCCAAAATATCCTCATGGAATATTTTTATCTGGCAGCAGCCACTTATAGAGCTGCCATCATCACAGGTTGACCAACACTCATGATGGTGTCAACCGGAAGATTGAAGAATGGGTTTCAACGGACCAGGCCCGGATCCCTCCTGAAAAATTGAAGGAATGGAACCCCTGGATCCTCCAGAATGGTAAGCCACAGCTTTACCACGCAGCCATCCGACTGACCTATCATTCCATCAGTCTGCGGGTCCCACAGTTTGTTCTGTGAAGTGTTCATTATCTTAACCGAACATAAAAAAATCTTTCGAAAAAGTGTTCGTTATCCAAACTGTTCATTAACCGATCACCCACTGTATGCTCTTTAAATTTTAAACAAAAAATGTAAAAGCATTACACAGCATTCCCCAAAATATATGCATGTTTACGCAACTCATATACTCAGTTGTGTCATTCAATATTATTATATATTAAAAAATTTAAAATTCAATTACTTAAAATAATAAGATAATATTTATTTTAAAATATAAATCTATAATTGTTTTAATAAATTTCTTTGTAGTTAATGATAACCATATTGATCTATGTTCAAAATATCAGGATATTTCAATATTTCACAAAGGAAAACCATTTTGAACTAATTATAACTTTGACAGTACAACCATTCCTAAACTTATGTAAGGATTGTTTATTTGTAACTTTACTCAAGTTGGATTTTATGTAAGTTGGAAAAATAATTTTTTAACAAAAATTTTGGATTAAAAACTTCTGAAGCTAAGTGACTACAATGATTGCACTTATGCATTATAGTGCTGTACTGATCCCTTACTGAAAATGAGATACTTAAAATCAACAAACAACACAAAACATAAATTAATTAATTAACATGAGCTTAAATATTGTTTACCAACATGTATGGATTTGGAACTTTGATCTATAACAACTAGGCTAGTTGTTGCTTTAAGTAAATCCACTCATCAACCTGAAGAAAATCATGGCTTTGGAATTAAAACAAGACAAACTATCTTCAGAGAAGGAGAAAAAGATCTTTATTACATTGATGAATTTTTGATTGTTCTTTGTTGACACAAAATATGCATTTTGACTAATTAGCTACCTTCATCAGTTTTGTCAAATAGATACAGTAAGACCCCGCTTAACACTGCTCTGTTTAATGCTGTTTCGATACTGTGCAGTTTTTTCGATTTCTATATTTTTTATTGATTCATTTTGACACAGTTTTTCAAACTGTTATACTCACATAAATCCGAAATCGGATGAATTTCTTGCTTTAATATTCCTATACCATCTCGTAGTGCATTTGATATCAGTATAATGCAATATATACGAAAGTCTGCTCCTGTCACAGTTCATATTTATCATTGGTTAATCAATGTTATTTTACAAAAGGAACTTGCAACTTGTTTTTTCTCCAAACAAGTTTAGCCACTATTACGGAAATTATAAATCAGTTTATACAAAATGATCCAAATTTTGATAGAATTCAAAGCCAAGACGAAGCGTCATGGATGTGATGTTTTGCTTGTCTGTGCGATTGCTTGCTGAATGAAAGAGGAAAAGACAAATGACATTAGATGACTTCTTAATGAAAAAGTGTCAAACGAGGAAAAACCTTCCTTATCACAAACAATTTATTTACTCAGATATTTTTGATTTTCATGAATAATTTATGAATGCAAATCAATATTAGCAATAAAAAATATCTATAATTAATGTAATATATTAGTAATAATACATGCCTACAATATAAAATAAAAAAAATGGTATGTATATGTTTTTACTCACTATCCTGTTTCACTTATCCTTATTATTTACGTGTTAAGATGACCTTGTTTAACACCATTTCGTTTAGTGCTTGGTCTTGTTGGAACGCATCCCCTGCATTAAACAGGGTCTTACTGTACTCCATATGCAATCATACATTGATCTAAACAAATGACTAAAAATAAAAATTAAATTTGATAACAGTTTAATGATATTTATTATAAAAACATGATATTAGCTAATCATATCTGTACTTTATAGGAAAAACAAAATATACAATAAAAGAAAGACTTAAAGAACACATGGCAACAGTTAAGAAATTTAATACCCATTTACTGGTATCCACCCACTGTTGTTATAATAACTGTACTAATCAATATAGATAAAACAATTGTTTTACATAAAATGAAAGCAATAGTTTTTGTAGAAAGATTATCCCTTATTCATCTGGACATAAGCCAGTACAACTTGACTGGCTGTTTTCCTTCCAGAACTTCATAATCATGTATGCTTTTCCAGTCTAATTTTCTTATTTTTAGTTATATTTTGAAAAATAATTTTTAAAATATCAATTTTTATCATGTTCATTCTTTTATCATAATAACCAAAATTTTTGATAAAATGTGAATTTTTAAATATCCTTTATTCCAGTTTAATTGGAATCATCTAATAAAGCATCAACTTTGGACTGCCAAAAATTCAAGAATCTCTTGTCCAAATTTATCCAAGTTGTTGTATCGTGTTCCATGTCTGCTTCTAAGTTTATATTTATTTTTTTTTTTAGATATATTGATCCAATAAATTATAATTTAGGAACATTTGGCTTCTTGTAAATAATGTGATTTTGGTGTTTTTTCACACAAAAAATGTGATAAATTAATTTTATTTATAAATTTTAATTTATCAGAGAAACAACCAATCCCATACTTGACGATCAACACGGAAGTCGGCATTCTAGATAATGGGGGGGAAATACTCAGCTGATTATGACGTCACCTGTTGTTTGTTTACACTAGTTATATTTTAAAATATAACAAAAAAATTTATATAATAATAAGTAATTTTTGTGTTATCTGTAGTCGAAACAGCTAATTGGTTGACCAGGGGCGAATAATTATTGTCAAGAAGCATCCATCCAAGGTCAGCTACATAACCTTAGGCTATTGGCTAGTTACATTATGTTAACTAAGGGGAGAGCTGTGACAACCTATCCCCTTTGTTTGAAAATGCTAATATTATTATTATTTTTAATATTTTTTGAAAAATTAATGACTTAGAATGACTAAATACAGAGAAATAATTCAACATATAAAATTAATGACTTAGAATGACTAAATACAGAGAAATAATTCACTATCCTGTTTGAAAATGCTATTATTATTATATTTTAACTATTTTTTGAAAAATTACAATGCTGTTATTATTATATTTTAACTATTTTTTGAAAAATTAATGACAGAATGACTAAATACAAAGAAATAATTCACCATCTGCCATTTTTAAAAGGCACCGAGACAAATCTTGAGTAAAAAATCTGTAAAAAGCGATAATTTATCAAAAATCAGTGCTAAATCTGGCATACATATGGCACGGTGATTGCTACATATACAAATTACAGCAATATTTATTAACAAAAATAAATTTTCAAAGAAGTCAACATTCTTATACATACTAGTACTTCTTATAAAATAAAAAGTGTTTATCACACATTATTTTAAGAAAATAGGAAGAAAATGGTTAATAAACAATTATTTTAATTATTTGTATTAGAATACCATATTTCATCCACCAGAAGGGAGAGTACAATTGTTTGTTTACACGTGGTATCAGATTAGTCTTAACGGTATCAAATTACAATGTAAATTGTCTTCGTTAGTTGGAAAAATGTTTTAGAATTATGAAGTATTTGATATTATTAGATACAGAATAGCATCAGAATATAAGTATAGAAACATTTTTTTTATCTGATGCCAAAATCATGAATAATTTGAAAAAATTATATAATGTTTACTTATGCTAATTAGACCTAGTTACATTCATATTTTTTTCTCTTATTCTTTTGAATTTTTATCCAAAACTAAAAATGGATATCAGAGTACAGTATATTGCCAACAAAATCCAATTTTTTCATGCCAAAAAATTAAAATGCAAAAAAACATAACATCCTATTTTTTTAAAGCAACCACGCTATAGATTTGGATGGTCAAAAAAATTTTTTTCAGGTGGGATAAGGGTTAAGGAACATATAGAAATGATAAACAGTAATAGAAATAAGTTAATGAACCAAAACCTGGAATTGAAATAGACAAGATTTGGAAATATTTAATAAATGATGCTTGCATATGATGTCACAGAAATTAGTTTCTTGTTTCTTTCTTAGTGTTTGGATATATAAATGCTGTGATTGTCACAGCATTTATATATCCAAATCTGACAAGCATGATTACTGTTAAAAAAAGGAAAAAGGAGGAGAAAAGAAAAAAAAGGAAAATATTAGGTAAATATTTAATTATTATTACATAACTATTAAACAAATACTAAGCACACATAAGCAGTCCAATACTTTTAACCTAACAATTGGACTGCTTATGTGTGCTTTATATTTGTTTAATAGTTATTTAAACTCTGATTTGAAAGTAGTTAGGTTTTTAGTTTTATTTTATTTTATTTTGTGTTAATTATTATTTCCTCCATACATTATAAAATGTTTTATTTTTCCTTTCTCTAATTTATTAGGTAAAGCATCATATTTTAAATTAAAAGCCATTTAAATTGATAAAATATATATAGACATATTTATATATTAATTGATTATATTAAAAAAAATTATAATTAAAAAAAATCATGGGTTTCTAAATATATATTGTTTCTTTCAAATTTGTCAATTCTATGATATGTTCAGCTAATATCATGTTTTTACAATAAATATCATTAAACTCTTATCAAATTTAATTTTTAACTTTCATCTGTTTTGATCAATAAAGGATTTTATTTGGATTATCTGTTTGACAAAACTGATGAGGCTAGCTAATTACCCAAAATGCATATTTTATGTTGACAAAGAGCAATAAAAAATTCATCTATGTAATAAAGATCTTTTTTTTTCTTTCTCTGAAGATAGTTTGTTTTGTTTTGTTTTAATTCCAAAGCCATGATTTTCTTCTGGTTGATGAGTGGATTTATCCAAAGTAACACCTAGCCTGGTTATTATAGATCAATGTTCCTAGTGATTTATCTCCACTATCCAATCTCAGTTTAACATGTATGGACTTGTAACTTGCAAATGCAGTAGCTATTTATACTATATATATCAAAAAAATTAAAAAATTACTGAAAATATTTTATGTAAAATCCAATTTATACAAGTCAGGTATTACATAAGTTTTGGAGTAACTATATACAATTACAATATTATTTCATAATACTTTTAAATGATTGAAATTTAATGAATATTTATAAATTCATATGTTACAGTAAGTAAGACATCAGATTTGGCATTATCTGCTTTAGCGGGTCTTGCAAGTACAGAAGACTTTAAAGCAGTTACTTTGAAAAAAAGCAATACATCAGAAGGATGTGCCTTATTGCCTATAAAAGATGTGATGCTTGTTCAAGTTAAAGGTGATTTATATAATTATTCTTCACTAAATAAATTATATCTTTTATAAATAAATTAATTAAAGCAGCTAGGCTTTATATGATAAAGAAAATATTTCAACATTTTATTTGTTGGATTTATTTTCTTATTTTCTTTTTTTCAGTTTCAGACAGAAGTTTTTTCAGAACATATTAAATCTATGTTTTATTTAATATCATTACTGATATATTAGTAATTTGCTACTGCAAAATTCCTTTTTTCAAATATACATTATACATTTTTAACAAATTTTAAAATAACAAATAAGATGAAATTAATTTAATCAATGTAAATTAAAAAAATGAATAACTTTTTCATTTATAATACCACATAAACTATTCACATAAATCATGTTAAAATCTTTCTAATATTTTTTTTTGGTAAGTTTTCTCTGCTGGAGAATGGTACTCTCATCAAATTCATTTTCTTTAATTGGTCACTTGACTTTGATTGTATCTTTGATTAGGATGATACATTTAAAATTAATATTATTACAGGAAAAATATATTTACCTGAGATAGTCTGAAAAATTGATTATTTTAATTATTTGAGTTATTCCAAATATTTGAGTTAATTTTAAATTTCTTAATGATGTCTCAGTTCATGTTGAAAATTATAAAACTGTTTGTAAATGATAAAATTTTTCAATACAAAACTTCCACTTCAAATGTACTATACTATATTTTACTGAATTTCAGTGCAATTTTTAAAATAATTTAAAGTTTATAATGGTTTTCAATTATTTCATAGAAAGTAGTAGTGCTTTTTTTCTGAATATCTTTTATATGTTCTTGTGATTATAATAAATGCAAAATGGACTTCAAAACATGGCATATCAGAATGCGTGCATCCTACATGACATGAGTTTAAGACCCTGTTCTAGACTGATTATATTTTATATAATATAAAAAATATGTACTGTATAACAGATGTTTCATGCAGTCTGCTTTTTGAAAATATTACAATATGTCTTCAACTTATGAGCTAATTTGTTCCAAAAAAATTCCCATTTAAGTCCAGCAGATTAAATTAAATATGTACAAATGGAATGGTTAAATGAAATTTATGAGTATACATTAAACTTGGATAAGAAAATTTGAAGTTATAAGTGATATTTTTGCAAAAATATAAATTTGTTTAATGGTTTTTTTTTATTTATTTATTATTTGCATTTTATGGAAATTCAATACAAATAAAAAGACTTACACATTTACATATCTCTGAAACTATAGAACTCAAAACTATGTAGGAAATTACTGTATTCTAATTTCTCTGATTATAGTAATTTTTTTGTTTAAGGTTATTTCAACTTCTTATCTGAAAGATTTTATCATATTTTCATGCTCCTCCTCTATAGAATTTCAATAACTTTTTTAAGCAAATAATTAGTGTACACCAGTGTTGTTCAAACTGTGTTCCACAGAATCCTGGGGTTCCACAAAATGTCCTAAAGGGTTCCATAAACATACATAAAATATTCATCAAAATGATGAAAATAATAAAAATAAAGCATTCTGAATCGACCGAACGAGCCCACAGCTATGCACTGGCTGCTACATTGATGTGTCACTAGTAATGCAAATGGGAGTGTGGGGGAGTGGAACACTGCTCAAGTGTCAAACTATCATCGACATGTGTTCATTCAACAACTGATCACATATGAATACAAAGTATTTGGGCCAGCTGCAAATAATGGATATTTCAACTTGCTTACCACAGTTAAAGTGTGTGCAAATTGTATTTTTATAATTTGGCTGTTATTTGTTCTGCAAGTCTGTGTTAATTATTTTTTCTGCAATACTTGTTATAAAAGTGTTTGAGGTAAGCCTTTATAATTCTAATGCTTCAATCGTAAAATTTATATAATTTTAATAAACCCATTACAGATGGATTTCTGGTTAAAAACTGGACAATTAAAAAGAAATGACAACAATACAGCCATAGCCACAACAATAAATTACAAAAGCCCTTCTAATTTATCTTCTGAAACCGAAGAACATTTATCTGATACGAAGAAATGTAAATTATCAGAAAGCAATACAAAAAAGTGGAAATACGATAGAAACTATTTAGCATTTTGGTTTACTTGGACAGGAAATAAAGATGAACCGAATGGATTGTGTTGAATGGGAAAAAGTTAGTAATAGCAGTTTAAATCCAGCCAAACTAAAAAGACATTTGGAATTGAATCATCTATATCTACATAATAAAACTATTGATTATTTTCAATGTAAACATGAAGATCTAATAAGCAAAAAGAACGCATTTTCTAAATACATGTTTTCTGATAACGAAGCATCTCTTGAGGCTTCTTTTTGAATTACTTATCGAATCGCTAGGAAGGGCAAAGCATATATTATTTCTGAAAAATTAATTAAACCTTGTCTTCTAGATGTAATTTCTTGCAAACTTGGAGATAATTTTATTAAAAACATTAATAGCATACCACATTCTGATACTACAGTGGCAAGGCGAATAAAAGAAATGGCACAATACTGTGAACATGAACTTTTGTGTCATTTAAAATCTTCACATCGTTTTACATTGCAATTAGATGAATCTACAGATATTGCTGGCTTAGCTATTTTGATTGTATTGGTTCATTACGTTTTTAATTCTTCAATCCAAGAAGATATGCTTTTTTGTAAACCACTTGTAGAAAGAACTACTGGAGAAGAAATTTTTAAACTTATTAATTCATACATGCAAGAATATGAACTAAGCTGGGATTTATGTTGACATATTTGCACTGATGGTGCAAAATCTTTATTAGGCTGAGAAAAAGGAGCATTTACAAATAACGACAATAAACTTGACTTTAAAGTTTTGTGCAAAACAAACTCATCCCAGTCATTAAAATTGAAAATTTTATTTGTACATATTAATATGCTATATCACAAATTATTGCAATAGCTCCACATATTGAACATTCTCATTGTTGTCTTTATCGTTATCAGTTAGCAGCAAAAAGAATACCAAAAACATTAAAGAACATTTTGGATGAATCTGTACAGATAATTAATTTATTTTATGAAAAAAGAATTAAATTCAAGAATATTTAGTTTATTATGTGAAGAATTATCTAGCACACACAAAACCTTGTTGTTACATGTGAAAGTGCAATGGTTATCATGTAGTAAAATCTTAAATTGATTTTTTGAATTAAAAGTTGAAATTAGAATTTTTTTAATGATCCTAAACATAAATATACTCAAAATTTAAATGATGAAATATGGTTACAGCTATTGGCATATTTGGTAGATATATTTATAACTTTAAATGAATTTAATAAATCTCTTCAAGGCCTTATATTTAATATTATTAAACTGAACGATAAAATCAATGCTTTAATTTTAAAATTAGATTTGTGGAAATCTTATGTGAAAAATAATAATTCGCAGTGTTTTGAAAGGCTAAATGATTTTTCTAATAGAAAATGAAATAAATTTGAATAAAGATGTTAAAGACATAATTCAGGAGCATATTTTACAATTAAAAACCACTATCAGGGATTACTTTCCTCAACTGGATTAAAAATCCAGTCCCATGACTGGATTAAAAATCCATTTCAAAATTTCAATAATAATGAAATTTATTACTGACAGAACAGGAACAACAGATTGAACTATCAACAGATTCTACGTTAAAATACAGATACAAACAAGATGATGACTTTTTTTTTGTTAAAAATTTACACAGAATATCCTCAAATTTTTGAAAAAGCTATAAAAGCCTTAATGCCCTTCATTTACAACATATTTGTGTGGAAAGTCGTTTTCAACATATATCAGAACAAAAACAAAATACAGAAATGAATTGGATGCTGAACATGAAATGCATTTACAAATAACGACAATAAACTTGACTTTAAAGTTTTGTGCAAAACAAAGCAAGCTCATCCCAGTCATTAAAATTGAAAATTTTATTTGTACATATTAACTTTATTTTGTAATACTTTTTTAACTTTTATTATAATATAATAAAAGAATATTAAAACGTTTTTCTTTATATGTACTACCTAGATTGTGAATATTCTATTGTTTATGATCCTGGGTTCTGCGAATAATTTTATACTCATAAGGGTTCCTTAAACTGACAAAGTTTGAAGACCACTGAACTGGTGTACACCATTGATTCTTTTATGGGAAAATGAATTTAATATTTCAATTTTAAGCTATGTTGGGATTTCATAGATGAATTAATTACATGTTGTTGTTATGATTTTTATTATAAAATTGTTAATAAAATTGCACACAGTAACTACTATATACCATATTCTAGCATTGCAAATATACTTGATCAGTGAAGATGCTCAAAAAAATTTAATAGATTAATAGGCATATTATTTATAAATCAAATTTTGATCTAAAGTATTTGAGAATATTTTTTTGAATAGCTGTTTGTTTTATATTGAGATATTCATTTTCAAATTTTATCAGATTTAATATAACACAATAACACAGTTGGATAGTAAGATATGAATTCTATTAATAAATGTTAAACATACATTGTTTTTTAATACATTGATTCCCTGTTGCATATAACTTTTGGGAGTGCACTAGCTTCCCAAATCCTCTGCCTTACATATTGCTTAAACCTGTATTGATTTGAGTTTCCTACATAATTTTCACATTGATATATCTATGCTTGTAGTGCTGATGTTTTTATTATAATTTTACACTTTCCTGATGGGTATTTGAACCTCATGGGCCATTAAGGTAACAAGGATGATGTTTTACATATAATGTTTTTAATTTTTATTTGTGATATTGAAAAGATTTTCTTTGTCAATTTGGATATTTTTGCAAGGAACCAAACACAACACACAAGATTTGTCATTCTGTTTCAGATTGCCAAATATTATAATTGGCAATTGAGTAATCTGAAAGAGAAATTTTCAAATTAATAATATATGAAAATAAAACGTTACTAACATTTTTTTATTACAAATTTCTATGAATTTTATTTATTGTTATTAAAAATGTTTATTGTGATTATGATATATTTATCCATGATTATTTCATAATTTGAAGTAAAAAATTTGAAAATTGCAGTTTATAAAGATTTTTAGTTGTCAATAGATGGCAAACAGTTTAGAGAAAGACCAAGATGATATATTATGGCAGGAGATAAATGAGCAGTCAAATAACATGAGAAGAATTGAATGTAAACAAAATCTATTAATTTGGTATTTTCACGTTTAGAAGCTTGATTTTTATTATCTTATTTTTTTCTATTTTAATTTATTATGCTATAATTTTATTTATAAAAATATAATGAAATATCTATAATATAGATATTTTGAATTTAATTTATTAGGAAAAAATAGAAAAACAATTATCGAAAAATTCACAGAAATCCAAAATGGTTGCATTCTTTGTATATAGTACAAAGATAAAGAAAATTAAATTTTTCACCTAAATTTAGATTAATCATAAGCTTGATGGCAGAAACTTGATGATTAGTCTTGATGGCAGAATTCTAGTGTCAACCACTCTGCATTTGGATTTATGAAATTGACAGTTTGATGTACCATGTATGTCAATCCACAGAAAGTATTAATGCAAGTTTTGCTTTCTAGGATCAAAAATTCAATATTTTATAATTTTTTCTAATGAATTAAAATAATTTAAATAATTTTTTTCTAATGAAACTTAAAATATTGTCAAATGCATGAAATCTGTTTTTATAAAAACATTTCATCTCCATTTAACGAATATTAATTTAGCATTTTGAATTTAGTATATTCTAAGTAAAAAATGATTACTTACAATTATAATAAAGTTTTTTAGAATGTTTAAATATTATGGAATTCTCTAAGTTTTGCTGTTTTATGTAAATGTTGATTATTACTTTTTAAATAAATAATTACAAATTAATTTAATACAGTATAAGTATTATTTCTGTTTCATTATATGAAATAAATTCTCTTGATTTTTATAAAAACAAAAAAAAATTTTTGTTGACCACAAATTAACCAGACTGGATTACATGAAAGGACAAAAACATTGGGAAACATTGTAAATGCCAGTCCATGGTAGTGACCTAAATCTGCAACCCTTTAGGCAATATGGTGTTAAATGCATATCAATCAAATTTTCTTGAAGAAAGAAAATCAAAACAGTATTTTGTATTACAGTACTGTTTATAAACAGTACTTTAATACAAAAATTGCAAAGATTTATTTAATAAAACTTTGAGATAAAAATAAACAGCACTGATCAGGAGAGAAAAATTTATTACAGAAATGTTTTTGACCTACTTGTATGATCATCTTTAGCTGATTTTTATTATTTTAATTTTACATCAAGAAAATAAAATATGAAAAACATTTTTCTATAAAGTATTGTAACAAAAAATTACCATAAGAAATTGTAAATTAAAATACTAGCACTAATTTAAAGTGGAAAATGAATACAAATTCAACTTTTCTGTATTCTGTTGTTCGACTGTGAATTTGTGTTCATTTTCCACTTTAAATTAGTGCTAGTATTTTAACTTACAGTTTCATATCTTCAAGTGGAAGTTCCTTGGTAAATTACCATAATTTGATTATTACTAACTATTTTGTTCAAAAACAGAGAGATACAACTTTATAAAATTTGACAAGTTATAGTTTCATAGATAATTTTTATAAAGGTACTTTTTAAACTTTTATGAGAATTTGATCTAAAGACATTGAGATGAATTTTTATGCAAATTTTTTATAAATTTACAAAATTATTAATAAACAACTGATAGTTGAAATAGAAATATTATTGATCCACAGTGTGTAAAATATTGATTTACATTTTTCTTCAATTACAAGACAGTTTTGATTATCATATTTATAACTAAAACTGATATTCAAGTTGTTTCATCAGAAAATAAGGTCCCATTGTACTAAATTTTTCCAATGAGAGATGACTTTTCTTTTTATATTGCCATCATGTCATAAAATAGGCAAACAAATAACTATAATGCATATAGTATAAATATTAATCAAACATTTGCTTATATATATAGATCAATGCATGACAAAAATCAGCAACTCAACACTTAACAACACTGAAATTAATGTAAAATAGACATTTTTATTCACCAAAAGTCAAAACAAAAGCAATGTTTTTGGAATTTTGAAAACATGACATTTGTTTTGGTTTTTGGTGAATAAAATGTCTATTTTACATTAATTTTACTGCTTTAAATATTGAGTTGCTGATTTTTATGATGTATATCAGGGGTGGGCAAACTTTTGGGAGAAAGGGCCACATTGCATCAATGAAATATAACCTAGGGCCGCAGTTTCCCAGCGATCCCTAGCCTTCACCATCAGACTCTTCCTTCACGGGTGTGGGTGTAGCCCGTGGTTGGAAGTGATCCTGTCCTTTAGTAATTTATCTGATTGGAAAGGGGGTAAAACAAAAACTCCCAAAATCCCGCATTCACCTAATAACTGTCTGAGGTAATAAAATTCTCTTAGAAAATTATGTAGCCAAAATAGAAAGATCCTAAGCGTTGCATTTGTTGACTAAGATATTATAAAAGGGGCGACATATTAAAATTAAGCAAATTTTCTTAGTAGATCAGCTTTCATTGGCCGTTATATGAATCATGGGTT